>NW_004624861.1:853058-921050 GCF_000247695.1 Heterocephalus glaber | reverse complement strand
ATCTTCCCCAAAGAATTAAAAGAATCATACCACAGCGATATATGTGTGCCCATGTTCATAGCAGCACAGTTTGTAATGGCTAAAACTTTGAAGCAGCCCAATTGCCCATCAACTGGAGACTGGATAAAGAAAATGTCGGGGTATTTTTTTAAAAAATGGAGTATTATTCAGCCATATAGAATGAGAAAGCAGAGACATTTATAGCTAAATGTGAGGCCATACTCTTAAGTGAAATAAATAGGACACAAAGGTGTAAATACCGAATAGTTTCTCTAGTGTGAGAAACTGAAAGTGTAAATAAGGACTAAAAGGTATAACAGATAATGTGAAATAGGAAGAAAAGGGCCAAAGGCGAAGGGGAAGTGGGAGGGGTAGGGGAAAGGAGAGAAGGAAATGGAATCAATATGAGAAAATGAAAAAATGGAAACAAAGTCTTTGTAAATAGGGAGGGATGGAGGGGTTGACGGGAGGGCAGGGGAAGGGAAAAAATAAGAACCAGGAGGGATTATGTAAAGGTGCAAATTTCCAATGATGAATGTCATTATATTGTATACCTAAAATGTACCAATAAAATTAACTTAAAAAAAGAGAGAAAGCAGGTACAGGAGAATGACAGGCGTTAAGGACAGGTGGTTAGGGTTCTGCCCCCGGCAAAGGAACTCCCCAGGCAGAAAGGAAAGCACCAGGCAAGCTGCAGCTCTCTACAGGCTCGGTTGGGTTTCCAGGCAATCAAAGACACTGCGGATTCGAAAGCTGGGCCCAGGTGGTTACTTTAAGCCCATGGGACTACTGTAAGAGGTGACCACTGGGGTCTGAAGTTCCCACTTCCGCTTACCCAGGGAAAAACCTGGACAGAGAGTCCACTCCGGCACCCGCTTCAGGCCCCTCCCAGCCGCTGGGAGCTTTCTGCCTTCTGACACTTCCACAAACTCCTTTTAACTTTCTCTCTGTCCAAGATTTCATGAGACAGCAGCCTGGCTGGGACAGTAACAGCAGTGACTAATGTCACAACACCAGCACACTCAGAGAAAAGGGCAGCGTTGTGAAGGTGACCTGAATGGTGTGGGTTCACGCGCTGTCGGGATGAACTGTGATCGGCATCGGAAGGGCTGAGGCCTGACAGACGCGATCGCTGGAAATCCACGTCTTCCCTCCTGTGCCTCCCCTTCCTCCCCAGCCTCCTGTCACCACATCCTCCTCTGAGCCCATGTCCTGGCGGGGGCCTCACCCAGTAGACGGGGGACCAGGTGCTGTCCCACTGTGTGGAAGCACACGAGCCACCGAGGGCAAGGCCAGGTCTGCACAGGGCTCTCTGCGTTGCGGAGACACCCGGAGTCCCGCTGGGCCCACGAAGAGGGGCCGGGCCAGACTAGAGGCGACCTTTCTCCTTTGCCTAGCTCAGGCTTTTCTGTGGCACAGTGCCAAGGCAGGTTTTATAAACGTGGGACAGATGATACCCATGCTCCAAACTAAGTTACCGTCAGAATCCAGGGAAATGGCTCAGGGAAGGTAAAATGAACTATGCTTCTGCGAAGAGCAGAGTTGGCCTAACTGATCTCACATCCGACCTGTGCAGTAAAGCAAGCAAAGGCCCGGGCAAAGCTCCCCTGCACCGTTTCAGCACCACCTTCCCTTCCATTTATCCATGCTGTTCCACAGTTCTGGGTGGGAGGCAGCTGCACGCACATTTGCTGGCATTCATTCAGACACCGAAGGCACCTTTCCCCCTCGACACTGGCACGCGTCTGTGTGCCTCCTGGGGAAGGGCCACAGTGTCCAGGCCGCCACACGCAAACCTGCACTCTTACTTTCTTCGGCGAGGTCGTTCTCCTCTGCTTCCCGCTCCATCTCCTTACACCAGGCCTCCATCCGCTCCGTCTCCGTGTGGAGCAGCTTCAGGAACCATGAGCCATCCCCGCGGCACGGGGACATCCTCCCGGTCTCCACGGGCTCCAGGGCGGACTCCAGCCAGGGCTCGGGGGCGGGCAGGCTGGCGGTGTCCGCCTGGGTCCGATAGTCCTCTCGGTAACTGAAGAGGCCCTGCGTCCTCACTGTCCTCACTGCCCCGTACTGGGTTGGCGTGCTGGGCTCCGAGTGCCGCTGGAAGGAGGAGCCGAACTGGAGCCCCTTGTCCTCCATAGTGATGTGGTCCGGGAAGCCCTCCAGCTCCAGGTCAGCCTGCACGGCGGCCGTGACGCTGTTGGAGCGCTTGAAACGCCCATGCCTGTGGGGAGCAAGCAGATGCTGCAGCCTTTCCCGAGGGACAGCACGGGACACAGCAAGCCCCTGCATGCCCCTCTGGAGCCCACTCCCTGCGCTGGCTCTCAGAGCTCCCATGAGCACCTACTCAGGGTGCCAGTGTGGTGGGTGACTCAGAAAGAGCCTAGGTTGGAGGCGCCCTCCTTCTAGGAACATCTTCGGCGTGCATGCCACCGCCCCGTGGCTTGGGGTACGACGTGTGCAGTGCGGCTTCTGCTGTGTAGGTAACTCCTACGGAGGACGTGACCTCCAGGTCCCACTGCCTGGCCTGAGTGTCCTCTCCTCCAAGATACCTGTCCCCATCAGCTCCCAGGAGGATGTAATGAGTCTGCACTCACACCTGGGGATTTCCTGTGACTGTATCGGAGTGTTCCCCATCTCAGTGTGGCTGCTACGGGAACGATGGGCCGACAAGCTCATGGTCAGAGACTGGCTGCGGCAGATAAGAACCTTGTGTGCCCCAGGGACGGCGTGTGTGCCTGTGTGTGTGTGTCTGTACACGTGGGTGCAGGCTGTGCGGTGTGGCTGGCATGTACACATACATCTGAAACCCGCTCACTACAGCTGTGCCCTTGGCTTGCGCTACGCAGAGGCGCGGCTGTGTGAGTGAGCAGTCGCTGACCAGGGGCCGCTGGCTACCTCTGCTGGGAGCCCGAGCACTGAGTGCTATGAGGGGGTCCAGGTTTACTGGGCCCCGAACGCCCTGTGAGCTGAGTCTCCTCTGGCTGGCTCCGAGCACCCTGGTCACAGGGACGTCACCCAGCATTGCGCTGCCAGCTGCAAACAGATGCTCGGGACACGGCGCTTATGTGCTTGACAGACTGCACTGCTTCAAACATGAGCCAGAATCATCATTCTGCGCTTGTTACCAGAACAGCCCCGTGCACAGTACCAGCCTCTGTGCCTCTCCGGGAGGCAGCGCTTAGGAAGCGAGACAGCCTCCTGGCGTGGCTGCGTCCTGCGCGGGTTTCATTCCTCCTCTCAGCGCGCCCGGGGAGAGCCCGCCTGTGCTGCACCCTCAGCCTTTCTCCCCTCTGGGCGCGGCCAGGCCGCGTTCACGGCGGTGAATTACTCTGCAAAGAACCGTGCCCGCGCCTCTCGCTGAAACAAGGCGCAGGCCCACGCCAGCCCATGCTTGGGTGCTCTACACGGGTGAGCTACAGGTGTGGCGCGTCTCCAGGAGGGCACGGGCACGGACGGCAGTGCCCCCCCCGCAGCTCTGGTGCCCCCAGCCCGGGAAGGGCTGCCCGGCTTACCGCTTCTCGTCTTCCACCTGCACCCCGACGGAGTGGTACTCTCGCAGGCCTCGGCTCTCCGTGTCAGAGTCTGTGGCCGTTTCCACCTGATTCAACACAGAACATCGCACTTTAGAGCCAAAACGTGGGACTTGGGCCAGGGACTAGGATTTTTTGTTGCTGTTCATTTGCTGTAATTAATTACACATTTGTTTAATTAATGGCAAAATGCACTTGACCCCGAACATCATGGAGAGAGGGAAATGAATTCCTATTGGTGTAAATTATGTTGCTACTCTGTTTCATCAAATTTTACATAACTACTTGAACTCAAGGCTGCACTTCAGCCTTTTAAATGTATGCAAATAAAACTGCTTAGTTCAGCTCAGGCAAAAAATAGGCTTTGTTGGACTGCATTATTAGAAGATTTAAAAACTCTCATCACAGTCTACAGTGAAGAAAGGAAGTACAGCATGAACCAAACATAGCTAACAACAACAAATATGCAATTTTAGAGAATTACACTGATGGCCGCACCCACATACAGAGACACAGGAAGGAAGTGAAGTGTCTGTCAGCCACACAGAGGCAAGGTTCCCTGTGCCGCTCAGCGGGCTTCTGCTGGGCACAGGGCTGACCAGACGGGAGCTGGGCACCCCAGAAAATGCTTGCTGCACCCCCAAGTCCTTGAGGTGTTTTAATGACCATCAGCTGTGTAAAGTTACCACATGAGTAATTCTAGCCCAGAAAACTTCATAAAGGAAACACAACAAACCCAACCCAAAGGTCCCAGGGTAACAGTCAGTGAAACCAAGGTTAACTGAGCCATAAAAGTCTTCCCTGGCTTCTGTCTCAAAATATTACCTTTTGTACCGAAAGGACTTCAGACTTCAAGCTGAAATGTCATAGCTAAGCTTTAAACATTTTTCTTAAGATGGGACCAGTTTCTGTAGCAGAAGGTGCAAGGCGTGAAGCAAATGGAGTTCCAGCCTGTGCCCTACAGCTGCCCACACCAGGCCTGACCCACCCAGGCCAGGAGAAGAATGAGGACTTCGGTGCAGTTCGTTCCACGAGTCATCTGTATCCGACCTGCCCACCACTTGCTGGAGACAGAGGTGAGTGACTTGCCCCGGGTGCTCAGCTCTCAAGGGCCAGGCCAGGGCTCCTGCTTGGGTCTCTCCGACCCAGAGCCCTGCCCTGTGCCTTCCTCTGTGGCCACCTGGCCTGCCATGCCTGGAGAAGATCAGGGCTTCCTCTCTTTCTGCTAGAGCCCTAAGGTCAGCCAAGAAGCTGGCCTGACAGCTGGCAGGAGTCGTGCATCGGCCACAGGAAAAGCATTCTCAGGAACAGCCACACCTCCCCACGAGGACTCCCCTTTCCTTCTCACTGTGCAGCACCATGACCATGCTGATCAGTGTGTCTGAAGTTCACGTCAGCACGTAGGCAGCATCTTGGTTTCTAACTGCATACCAGCCCAATAGGTTCATGACCACAACCTAATGTACTGAATCAGTCTTCAGTGGAGGGACATTTTGGTCACTTCCAGGTTTGTCATTAATAACAGTGCTGCTGTCAGTGTGTGTCTGCACTTGCATGTATGTGTGTACTTCTGTGAACATACTCATATGATATGTGGCTGCCGGCTCAAAGGTGAACACATCTTACAATGTGGGCTGATGATACCAGTTTTGATAGATATAGGACATGGGTGAAATCAGTTCATGTTTACTATAAAGAATGCTGCAGTGAAAGCATGCACATGCTTATAAACAATGTCAAGAGTACTTGTGGACCTAGGACTGCTGCCTGAGAAATGGTCCTAGGCCTGGGCACATGTGAGGACTTCAGGGCAGCAGTGTTTATAGGAGGAATTATGGGGACATGGGCTAGGGAGGCAGGAGAAGGTAACATCCAATGCAGTAGGATTTCCTCACCAATCCTCAAAGTCATTTACACGACAGCGAGCAGATTCAGAGCACAGAGATGCTTTGATGAGTGTGATCAAACAACACAGCTCAGTGGTGTTGTGAACAGCAGTGTCACAAGGTGCATGTGACACACAGAAGCACAGCAGTCACAGACACCTGTCCAACATCGGTGCAGGAAGAAACCAGCAAAACAGAACATTGTTTTCTTCCCTTTGTTAGTCTTCAAATTTTCTCTAATATAATTTTGTTATTTTTATAGTGAAAGAGAAAAATACAGCTGCTAGGGCTACTCAAGTCCTGCTGCAAGCTGGCCTACAACTGTCAGGAGAGCAGAATCTTTGCATCCTTGTCTGAACATGAGGGAGGAAGTGCCGAGCCCCACCCCACCCCCCCAGCCATGTGACGGATATAAGGCCGTCGGGCCGAGCCCAGTCAGGGCAGTCCGCCCACAGCAAACACGAATTCCTGGTCCTTTGGTTCAGGACACCAGGAGAATAGACACCTATTCAATTAAAACACACAAGTGACTTTTATCAATTTTCCAGCAGCTGTCACATGAAACCTTCCAAAGACAAACAGGGCTCTCTGGGCTTGTTGGCAAAGTCAGAGGCATAGCAAAGCTGAGGTGGTCAGAAGGAGGGCATGGGCACCAACTCCAGGAATGCTGCGCAGAGAGGCGCTCTGGGTAAGCCAGGTGCAGGAGAAAGAGTTCCATTCTGCACAGTGCAGAGGGACAGGGTCACACGTGCGAGGGAATGGAAATGCTCCGGAAGCTGTGTGTACATATTCACTTCCAGACCTTCCCTGTGGAGACAGCTCTGGAGATGAATCAGCACGGTCACTGCTGGCAAACTGGTTTGGAAGGAAGCCAACGTTGAAACTGAGGGGCTCCCTGGAGAGTAGGGAAGAAAGACCTGGACACAAGCAATCACACGGTGACTGCCAGGCACCCCGGAGGGACCCCAGGGGTCACTGTGCCCAGCTCTGGGCGAAGGTGGGTATTAGTTGAGCTGGGACCACGGGGAGGACACTGGCACCTGTGCTGTGTGTGAGAACAGGGGTCTAGTGCAGCTGGTCTGTGCATGTGGTCCTCTGCATGTGCGTGTGTGTGTGCACTCAGACTGGTGCTGATGGGATGACCTTAGGCGAGGCGGCCTCTTGTGCCCTCCTGTGCCCTCCTGTGCCCTGCTCCCACCCAGGCTGGCCTCGAGTCTGTGCTAGGGATGTGCAGCCAGCCCTGGCAGCTTTCTGTGGCTCCTGAGAGTGAATCTGGCCTGGTGGTGGGAGGGAGCGGTTCACAGGAGCCGCAGCCAGATCAGATCTGAAATCTTTGCTGTCACAGCTGGGCTGTCCAAGCCTCCTTCAGGGGCCATGTGCTTTTCATGCCAACATGTTCTGTTTCCCTTGGGGACCCACTGTCAGCCCAGAGTTCAGCGGGACTCACAGCCTCTGTCTAGGGGCAGCAGTGACAGTGGGTGGGGTGGAGGTGAGGACCAGTGTGCTCCACCTTGCAGGACGCTCAGCATGAGCATCATAGGGCTTCTGCAGCTGCCCCTTTGCCCCCAAGGCCTGGACAGACGTGTGGTGGCTCTCCCACTGCGGAGGTGCCTTGGGGTTTCTCCGTGTTGCACTCGGCCGCCTCTACCAACTGCAGCACCTGGTCAGATTCACATGCATGCTCAGAAGTGACTCCGCGGACTGGCAGGAACCAGCAGAAGGAGAGAGGGCCGGCCTGTGGACTCTGGGTCAGGGTACTGTCCACGGCACTCAGAAACATGTGAACCGGCCTTTTCTTGTCCTGCCGGGCTCCGTGCCCAGCTGCTCCCCTGGGGGTGTGCAGTGGCCTGCAGGTTCCCGAGTCTGGGCAGACACTGGTCCAGCCACTGGGGATGGAAACCTCCAGTGAGAGTCCCACCTAAGCCGGCCAGGGGAAGGATGGGCATAGGACGTAGGGGCCAAGGAAGGCCTCTCAGGCACCACGATGGACACAGCCCAGCAGGCTCAGCTCAGGCCTGAGCTCCAGTCACGGGGGCAGTGGTATGCGATGCCCTGGACCGTGAGGAGCTCTGCAAGCCAGGTGTCTCCGGGGCTGCTGGTCACAGAGGGCGTGCTCGGCAGCAAGGACAGTATGTGGGGTGCACACTGTGTGCACTGGAGCGAACTGTCCCCACGCTTTCCCAGAGCAGCGCCCGGGCCACAAGCAGCACACTGAACTGGATTCTGCCAGCCACCTTTCTCCGTGACCAGAGCAGGCGTCACAGAACCAGGGCAGCCTTCCTCTCCTCTCCACAAAGCAGGGCAGCATCAGAGCCAGAGGATGCCACCCCCCTGGGCTTCCACCAGGGCCCAGCACCCTGGGCTGTCACCCTCGGGCAAGTCACCGACCCTCCCTGGTCCTGTTTCCCCATCCAGGTCAGCAAACTAACGCTTGGCACCTGGGGTCCTTTCAGGTGCCAGTCCGGGAGTCATCTGTCGCTGAGCCCTGCTCTGTGCCTCTGTCCGTCTGCCCTGCAGTCTGTCACCCTCCTGCCTGCCTGTCCCAGTGTCCACGCACCGTTTCTCTGTCCTTTCCCCCCAGAGTTCCTCCTCTTGTCACATCACTCTTTCGCTTGACTGCTTCCTTTTTAGCTTTCCAACTGATCTCCTGTTGGACATGGCGAGCTCACAAAGTCACGGGCGCTGAACACTGCGCCCTCGCACTCACGCATGGTCCCCCCGCCCTCCCTCAACGACCGTCCACTCACGAATCCCACACTGACCAAGCACTCGCTATGTGCCAGGCACTGTGCTAGGTGCTTGGGAGCCAAGAGGCTCGGTTGGCTGAGCAAGGCTGGGCTGGTGATGGGTGGCCCGGGTGCAGGTGTGGCTCCCACTGCAGGCTGTCCCAGGACGACCTGGCCATGCTTTCTGCGGTCAGGCCCAGGACCTCGGGTGCGATCCGTGCCTGCATGCGCGGGAGGGGACACTCTCCCAGGGGGCAGCCTGGGACACGGGGACACTTGTGGGGTGGCAGAGTGGGCGGGTGTGAGTGCGCCACGCAGCCACCCAGTCATCAGGGGACCTCAGGCCTTTACTGCAGACAGCGACTGGAGTCAGCTTTCTGCAGGAGCTGGGCTGCAGGGTGCGGACGGCTGAGCCCCTTGTCCTCCCTCGGGTGGGGGCACTCTCGTCCTCGGGATGCCAGGGTCGGTGCCGTGGAGGGGCCCAGCACGGTGCCTGGCACATAGAGCCAGGACACAGAGTGACACGAGCAGTCGTATGAGACCCCAAGGAGGGAGGTAGAATGAGAGTCATGCGGACGTGGCTTGGAGGGGTTCGGTACTTACATCTGACCTTGGGTATGGCTGAAGGTCGGGGAATTCAGAATCCTAAACAAAACAATGAAGCCACAGTGTGGGGACCTGGCTCAGGGACTGAGGCCAGCGGGCCACTGCCCCTGTTGCTGGCTGCCCGTTCCCACCTCCTGGCCTGGTGCCAGAGCCACATGGCTCTCATCATACCGCACGAGCCCCTGTCCCAGGGTGCGTCGTGGGGCTATCAGACATCTGGTGTTTAAGGGCCGCAGGACACGGGCTGAACGCAGGACGAGGGAGCTGCTCCAGCCCCACTAAGCTGTGTCCATCAGAGGCTGAGGGGGTGCCACGGGGACACACCCACATGCTCCTGCCGACCGGGACAGCCTGTGCCCCGCGCCCTTCCAGCAGGCAGAGCTGTGCACTGGCACTGTCCCCGCGGGAGGGTGCACCGGGCCCCAGCTGGATGTGGTCTCCCCCAGAGCTATGGAGCCCTGGCCCAGGTGCTGCTGCCTGCCCCGAGTGGACGCCCTCACCTCTGACGAAGGACAGCTCCTTCCCGACGCTCTCTGGGGAACTTCCACGGGAGGCCACCCTCTGACCCATCAGTGGCCTCTCTGCACTGCCTAGTGGCTACAGACCTGGAAAACGCCCCAGAGAGGGCCCTGGGGGCTGGGTGCAGGCCTGGCTCCGGCTATGGCTGCTTGCTGGGTCCCGTGACTGAGGGCTGAGTCCTATCCCTGAGCTATGCTCTGCATGATGTGTGGCACCAGGCGCAGTGCGGGAGGATACCTGCACCCCGATGGAGATGGAGGCGCAGCGGCTCTTGAGCAGCTCCTCGGCCTTGGACGTCAGGATGGCCTTGTCGCCGGGCCGCATGGAGCCGCCCTGGCTGTCCGCGTGGCGCTGGGCTGCAGCCGTCTCCAGGGCCAGGTTCATGGCCTTGTTGCTGTCCAGGCTGTCCGTGGAGTTGTAGAGGCTGCGGCCATCCTGTGGCCACGGGGACATCCTCTGAGCGCGGCTGTCCTGGTAGGCATCCTGGGTGGACTCCGTGCTGCTCTGGGCTGTCACGGAGATGAGGGGCTTTGAGGTGGTCCGAGGGGGCACTGGCGGGGGTGTCTTCTTGTAGTTGGGGTAGGAGACAGCTGTAAGAGACAGAGCCCATCAGGGTGGCCTCGCTGTGCCTCTGGTCTACACCTGCCCTTGCTCCACCCAGCGCCCAGCCAGCGAGCCCATCCCACCGCAGAAAACAACCAGGCCTCAGCCAGCGTGTCTCCCAGGGGTGTCGACGTGGGTGCAGCTAGCAGTGAGAAGTTACAAAACACCTCACACTCCAGCAGCAGAGACACAGAAGCACCTCGTGGCCCGGGCAGGAAAGAAGGCCCGTGTCCGACTTCATGCAGCTCACAGGATCATCAAAATGCTCACTTTTGAAACAATGAGTAAAAGAAGGGGGCAGGATCCTAAGCCACAGAGACAGAGGGTGGCAGATGCAGAGAAACCCGTGTAAGAGAAGACAGTCCCCCCAGACATTAACCATGCTGCTGTTCAGCGACAATGGCGCCATTGTTTTCCCTGGCTTGCGTGCATTTTCTAAAAATCTTGGTAATGAACAGCTACCATTTTTACAACAGAGAATCAGAAAGGTGTCTACTCCCTGTGAGTCTGGCCTACCTGGCACAGGCTCAGGGTTCACCAAGAAGAGGTGCGGGTGCACGAGCTCGTCCCGGACTGAGGCTGCTGTCCTTGCTGTCACCTGCTGTCCCCAGCACCTCCCGCCTCCCCTCCAGCCCCAGAGTAAGCGCTGCCCCACTGGCTGCAGCCCACCTGTCAGACATCGGGAAGCACACAGGCATGAAGCTGTGTTGGCCTCAGTGGCGTCTGCGGGGCCTGGAGTGAGGCATGGAGCTGCGTGCCCCGTTTGAGCTGGCACAGCAGGCAGCTTCTCTTTGCCTTCGAGGAAGAGTGCTGAAGTCCCTGTGGGAGCCTGCAGGCCCCTTCCCTGGCTGCAGCCCCACTGCTGCAGCAGGCGCAAGGCGCCCTGGTCGGGGTCTAGGCGGTGTGGGTTTGTCCACACCGGCTTCTCTGTGCGGGAATGGCGTCTCTCTCGCTGCGAGTCAGGGTGCTGCCGGCTGCTCTTACTTATCCTAAGAAAAAGCGCTGCTCACCATGCCCTGACCTCTGTGAAGTCGGAGACATGGATGTGCTCTGCCCGCCCAGGCCACGGGACACTCGGGGGTTGGTGTGGCCATGACATGCGCTAGGGTGAGGGTGACGCGTGTTGGGGCAGCGGTGATCCACACACGGGCACGCTCAGGAGCACATTGGCACCTCCTGAGGACAGACTGAGCAACAAGGTGCTTCCAGGGCTTGGGAAGCTGCTTGGAGCAGTGGCCTTCGGCGCGTGGATTCAGTGTCCGGGTGCCCTGCGGGGGTCCGCGCACCTTCCCGCTCCCACCCCGGCTCCAGGGCCTGTGTGACTGCACCTGCCTAATCAGGACGATGTCAGACGTCACCCGACACACAGACAAAGGAAGCGCAGTGGCCTGTCATGCCAGCCCGTGTGTGCTTTCCGGCATAACCACGGTAGCCATGCTCAGGAAGGGGCAGGAGTTAAAGAATGCAGGAGAGGCCCGTGGGTTTAGCTCGGTGGTTCTGGCGCCTGCCTCGCAAGCTTAAGGTCCCCAGTTCGATGGCCAGTGCCAAAAAAAAAAAAAAGCGCCGGAGAGAGAGCCAGGACGGAGACAGACACAGGAGCGCTGAGCGGCGTCAGCAAACGGAGGGCCCGGGGAGCGTCAGACGCTCCGGCCCTCCTTTCTGTCCTGTAAGACGTGTCTCGAATGTGAACTGCCTGTCAAGGGACATGGCCAAAAGCTGACAACACCCAGGACTGCTCACAGAGCTGAGTTCCCGGGATCTTTCCCCGGACTCAGGTCAGCTGCGCTGTGCTCCGCTCCCCATCGGCCCAGCCTCCTTCACTCAGAGCCCACTCCAGGTGCGGCGCCCTCTGTGGTGCCTCCTGGGGTGACACCCTCAGGCTGCTGGTGGCTTCTGCTGGGTGCCCCGCCCACCCACCCGGGGGACTGCATGGTCTGCACGGGGCCTGGGTCTGCCACCCCAGCCCTGTCGCTCTCCCGGAGGCTTCGGCTGTGCCTTTGCAGCCCCGTCCTCTGACGGCCCTCCTCTGCCTGTGCGGTCAGCCCCACTCTGACTCTGGGGTCTGTGGCCCCAGCTGCCGCCCCGGCCCTCTCTCCTCTAGCGAGCCCTCTTTGCTGGACCCTGCGCAGCGGGCTGTGTAGCGTGCTGGCGTGGCCACTCTTCCTGGAGACCCCGAAACCTGGAGCTGTGGCCGAGGTCACTCAGCAGGAAGCTGCAGGATCCCGGACTCGGCCTCAGGGCTGCGAGGTCCACCTGGCTCACAGCCGCAGAGAGGCGAGCGAAGCTGCTTCTCTGGTGACCTTCGGATATGGAAATCATCTGTAAGCCGATTTGTGTGTCCCAACAGTGAAGATAAAGGGAAACAATCGGAGCCACTTCACAGTCTATTTGAGACACGTGTGTGGGAATGAGGACGAAATGCTGAGGGTTCTGGGGTGTGCACAACGCCCGGGTGAGCCAGGTTGTCTGGGCTGCAGGACAACGCTGCCTCCTTTGGGTCTCAGCTTCGGCAGCATGGGAATTTCTGCACACTCCTGTGGGCCCATGGCGGTCTGTCTGTCCACTGAGAAGTTTGCCTCCCCTGACACTTCCTCTACGGCGCTTCCTGTCACTCGGTCCCTCCCTAGGTCTCCTCAAACCTCCCGGAAGGAGTATCTCACTAAACAGGAAACACTGGAGGCCAGGCTACGAGGCTGTCTGAGTCCCAGGACGACCAGTGTCACACTTCTTGCTTCTCCTGTGCTCGCTCAGGCTGCACTCAGTAACTAGTTAGTGGGAGCTGCTCCCATTTCCTTCTGGGGAGCTGGGAGGTGGGGTGGCACCTTTCCCTGCCTGGCAGGAAGCGTTGGCACTGTGTCCGAGCCTGTGTCACTGCGCAGCGGGCTGGTCTCCCAGCCAGGGACCTGGACGGAGGCTGGACGTGCATGGGGGCAGTGGAGAGGGGTGCAGCAGGGTCCTGCTGGAGCCGGGAGACGCCCCAGATGGCCCTGGCTACAGTTCCAGAGAGTTGCCGTCTTCGCTATGGTGCTCAGCAAAGCTCTGCTGTGGAAACCATCGCTTGCTTCAGTCACCTAGTGGCAGCTGCTGCTCCTGGCACCAGGCCTTAGCCCCCAGAGGCCAGGGTGCAGACCTGGGTGTTCTCCACGCTGCACCCCAACGCCAGCTGCCTCGGACGTCATGTGGGCTGTAATGTACGGAGCTCCACTTTCCCGAAACGCATTTCTACAGCTAAGATCCTGGTGCCAAAGGGCTCACAGTCACTGTGGAGAGACCGGCTGGGAGAGGCCATGTGGACCACTCGGCGGTGCAGGGGGGGAGCCCAAGCGTGGAGAGGCCCGGAGGACACTGTCGGGGGAGAGTGACATCTACACGTTGAGGGTGGGAAGGATGAGCGGGCAGCACAGGGAGGAGGTCGGTCCACGGGGCTGGCTTTGCCCCCCCGGGCCAGTGCAGGTACCTGCAAGCCCGCTTTCTGGTCTGCAGAGGCTCTGGCTGCGATCTGGTTTCTCTCTGGCTCTCAGGGGAGGGTGAATGACAGGTGCATTGGTCTCAGGGTGCAGCTGGCCACCTCTCTTTATATGTCATGGAGTTTTCTGCAAGATATTTCTTTTTGTGGGAAGTATCAAATGACCTCAAACTTTCTCTTTTACTTTTTTTCTTCTCTCCTCCTAAATGGAAGTGTTTTAACAATTGGACTCTTGCCTCGATGCATTTTAATGTGCTGTATTATTCCGATATCTCCAGGGGATTAATGTAATTGTTCACTTGGAGTCTGTCCCATATGGCTCAATATTTTAGACTCACTGCAGCGGGTGACAGGGACAGAATCTCAGGACTGCAGACCTGCCAGGACCGTCAGACCAAACCTATACATCACAAAGGATGCTTGTAGATCCTCCAGTGCAGCCTCCAGAAGGTACACAGGCACACTTCCTTTGGCTCCTCAGGGCTCAACAAAACCTCCTGGATCAGAGGTACAGAGGTACAGACACGCTTGAGACCTGGGTCTGTGCTTGTCTGTGTCTGGCATCCAGGGCGGCCACGATGGCCACTATGACAGAGGCTGTGAAGCCTTGGTGTCTTGCATCTGCACTGAGCAGGAAGAACAGGCAGTGGTTGTTGCCAAGGAGGAGCCTGCTGCGTTTCCCTGCAGTCTCAGGGGACGGAGCCCTTTGAGCATCTCACTCACTTCCCGGTCCCCCCGGAGACCCGCAGGGCATGCCAGCACTGTGAGGGCACACTGCACACTAGGCGGCTCCCAGCTGTGGACACCTGTGACACAGTGCTTTTGCATTTCCGTCTTGAGGATGAGAAATTGGAGATTTAAACAGGTTACACCACTGTTCTGACATGTGCCTTGGGTATGTGGTACAACCGGGAAACAATGCAGCTGTGTTTTGCAATCCAGTTTCTGAGTTTGCCTTTCGCTTCTCAGTTGTGAAAGTTGCCCTGAGCATGATGGGTGGGGTGACCGGTCTCCACAAAGTGCCTTCCCTCGGTGCACAAGTGGTCACCGCCACGGCTGTGCCCCCAAGGAAACACTAGCTGTACTGCTCCAGTGAAGAAAGCGTGCATGTGATAAACGCTAGAAAAGTTTCCATAGAAACCTCACGAGGGTGAGAATTCTATGGTCTCCAGGGCACAGTGGGGTTGAGCTCATATCCTGCAGAGACTGAAGAACTTCCTCAGAGCTCTGGCATCAGAAGGCCTAGGAAGGTGGCAGGGCCACCAAGTGGGGGGCAGCAGGGTTGGCAAAGAAGGCACACGAAGGAGGGAGGCCAGAAAATGCACGTCGGTTACCTTCTAGCCTGCTGTGCTCCACAGAAGAGCCAAGACTTAAATTCCAGTGATCCAGACTTCTAAAATGCCCAAAGCCTCGAGTCAGCTAATCAGCCCCCTGCCTCGATGGCTGTCTCAGCTACTCAGCTACTCAGCTGCCACGCGAGGCGGGAGGCCCTGACCTGAGCCTGGCCCCAGTGTGTTGGGCAGGCGAAGGCAACAACAGCTCTTGTCCACCCGGCTGCTCTGAACACAACAGAAAGCCAGAGTGACCGTGAGGACGTTCCCCGGGTCTTCACCGTGGTGAGTTAGCCAGTGTAGAGAAGGAGAATTTGGAGCAACAGACTTCCCTGGAAAGAAGTTAATTGACCAAACGGAGCCAACTGCTCCCAGCCCACAGGTCCACACGCCCCCGAGTGGCTGCAGGTGTGAACAAATCATTGGTGATGATGACGGTAACTAGCATCAACACCCAGGACCTGGACACCATTTCTGAATTCAGCCCTTGAAAGTCATTTGCAAGCCAACAAGGAAATTTAAAAATTAGCATTCTATGGCGTGAAGCACAAGTAGGTAATCAAGACAGAACGGGCTTGAGTGGGAGCAGCGGCATCGCACTGAATGTGAGAGCCGGATTTAACTTCACTGAGCTCTTGTAATTAGGACTTCAAGGGCAGTAGCATAAAAGGAGCTTGCGCAATCAAGCAGCGAACATCTAAACAGCTGAACGAGCACTGGAGGGGCCAAACTTCATTGGCAAAAGAGACACAAAAGATTAAAGATATTTTGATACGTTAATTAATGTTAATCTCAAAACATAAGTGTATACCAGAGGGGACACAGAAACTGCATCCTATGGGCACACACACATGGTTTCGCTGAAGTCATAAGGAATTTCGTGACCAGGAAGTTCTGGGGCCTCCCTGAGCACAGGCAGAGCTGTCTACCTGGAAACTGTTATCAAGCAATTGCAGGGCCGGGGATTTAGCTCAGTGGTTCTGCCGCCTGTCTCGAAAGTGCAATGTCCTGAGTTTGAACCCTAGTTCCAAAAAAAAAAACCAATTACAGCGTCTGCAGTGCCAATGAGGCCGTGAAGGCTGCCTTCCTCATGGACACTTCCTGCTTTCACTTTAAATGCTGAAAACCATATTGCATAGCAAGAACTTGTATTTTCTGAACGCAAGTGAAAAGGAACCAACTTTTTACACTACGAAGGCCACGTGCATTTCTAGGTACAGAACTCTGAACAGTCAAAGAGCCAGAGTACCCCAGGAGATTCACGGAGTGACAGCATGCAGGGACTTCAGATGGCCCCAGCCCCAGCAAGAAACACCCTGGGGCAGCAGCAGACTTGGGCTCCTCTCCAACAGTGATTATGTCCAGATTCCCCAGGAATGTGAAGCTAAACTTAGATGAAAACAGTTTTGAAAAGCACGGCTTTGCCCCCATTGGAAATAACAGATCAGTGACTGTGACCTGTGGGTGATGCTGACGAGGGCACCCTGCTCTGTGTGCAAGGTGCGTGACACAGCAATGGCACCTGCTGCGGTCTCCATGCCTGGGGGTGTGAGTGTGAGTGCACGTGCACACGCGGAGCCTCGCTCGGGATGTTTAACTGTGAGTGAAGCCTGCATTCCAGCTGTACTGGAATTCGGTTTTACCACCACAGTTTGGAGGAAGTGCTAATCCTTCATGAGGGCTGCTGCTTGTGGATGAACTTGACTCACAGCTGTCGACCCAGGTAGGTTAATAAATCTACAGTTACTGGTGTCACTTAAGGATAAGAAAATTACCTTTGATAAAAATTAATAGAACAAAGCAGGTGCTTCTTGCAAGGCTAGCAACAGAACATAATTTTGCTTAATGATGCTTATTAACACACCCCGAGTCCTGTAAAGCTGGGGAGTCTCAGGGCCCTGGCCCACGGGCTGCACAGCTTTAATTTCAAGGTGACTGGAGTCAGATGGAAGGTATGGGTGTGGGTCCCTGAGAAGCAGACTCTGCATGTGGAATGTCCTCCTGCCCTGCCCGGCCTGCCCTGTCTGGTGTCACTGAGCAGGGTCCTCTTTGCCAGTGGGTGGAGTGCCTGGAGTCAGAGTGCCTGCAGCCTGGGCTCTGGGAACAGGGAGGGGCAGTGCTGGGCGGCTCTGCTACAGCAAGCAGTAGGAGCCCCATGACCTCGGCGTCCAGCCTTTGACTGCCCAAGAGCCTGTGCCCTGTGGCAAGAGCACAAGCTGCCTGGGCAGAGGGGTCACTCCTGCCATGCCTGCTCCCTGGAGCCGCCATCTGAATGCTTAGGCATTTCAGCACCTGTCAGCTCGTGTGAACAGGGCAGAGCTTCCTTCGAAGCTCTGCAGAAAACCTGGTCCCTCTCAGGGCAGGGCAAAGGGTGCAGGGACAGAAAGGGCTGCAGGGAAAGGGCAAGAGGACTCATCGGTTACCCAGCCAGAGATGGGTGGGCTGAACGTGATGTGCAGCCCAGAGTGGTAATGTGTGGGGCTGATCAGAAGTGGCTCCTGGCACCCGGGTCTGCCAGCTGGCTCCAGTACTGCCATGCAGCTCATACTGGAAAAATCTGTCCCTAACTGCAGGAGCCAGAAATGAAAGATGCAAGTTCTGTAGTGAACTGTGAAGAAGTTCTAAGTAAGCTCACCAAAGGAGGGGCTCACCCATTGACAAGCCCGTGCGTGTGGACGGCACATCTGCTGGAGCTGCATTCGGGGCCCCAAAGCCCGAGGGCCATGGCACCTGCAGGGTACGGGAGCCCCCCGCCCATAGCCCCATTTTATTCATTATGCATGCGGTCACTGTGTTCATTAAAGAACTCAATGAAGATGTCACAAAGGTCCATTCTCCGCCACGCACTGTTCCAGGCACCATGGAGTCAGGAATGAGAAAAATTCCCATTCCACAGAACTTATATTCTAGTGGAGGACAGATGGTCAACAACAACAACATATCCCTGACCTGTCCATCACAGAGAGAGGACGGTGCTGGCCGCAAGTCAGGATCCAAGTGCAGCTTCCTTGCAATCTGGGAGGTACCACAGTGGACAAGACCCGGTGACCTCCCCGTGCTGAGGGCTGAGTAGTCAGCATCACCAAGGCACGAAAGAAACATGTGGTTCTTTCCATTTCACACCTACACCTGGCGAAGGTACAACCAGGGCACAGCTTAATCCTCCAGGAGAAAGAGAATCATTAGGGAGGCAAGGCTCTGCCGAAGGAGCTGGTGGTCCTGTGGGGCCTGCCAAGTGCTGGCCCGGGTTTATGAGTTCTTCGGTCTCCTAGGAAGCTTAGGGGCTCAGTGATAGCAGCTCATCCTGCCAATCCACAGGGCGGAAAGGCATGCTGATAATTTCATGACCCACGGAATAGTGTGTAACAATTCAACCTTAATTCAGAGAAGGAAGTGTCAGTGAGCAAGTTTTAGTGAGGAAGCTTTTGAAGGTGCAATCATCCGGTCGTGTGTCTGTCCAGTGTCCAAATCTATTCAGATTCTGTTCCCTTTCACGTCATGAAGCATCTCTGCAGTGCAGACCTCAGGCGCTAAATAAACATTTTAGATTTGACTTGACTGACCGTGCAATGAATTGATCAAAATGATGGTGAAGTAATGACCTGCTATAAATCAATGAACTGAAAAAGAAACAATGTCAGCGTCCATTAGCGAAAATGATACAAGTACATACAATCTGAAGCACTGGAAGAGGAAACTCGCCCCATATTTACAGTGGGGGGCTTTTCTCCAGGAATTCAGTATGTCTGCCATTGCCCACATCAGCAGAGACCTTCAGTGCCTTTGCTGCTGAATCTTTCTTTATCTTACCTACAATCACGGTAACATTTGACATGATTGATCATTTTATTCCGCCGTATCGCTTTTAGACAAAGGATAGACAGAGGTATAAATATTCTCCATGATAACCCCACTGGGACTTCCAAAGAATTCCCCTTACTGTGTTTCAAAAGCAGAGTCTGGTCCTATGCCTTAGTGACCTCACTGGGATGAAATAAATCCAAGGCAATTAAATATTTTAAAAGGGAATGCCTTCCACAGTGCATATGTATTTCTTTCTGTTTAACTATGTCCTTCCCATTTGTTACCACAATCTTCTATGTATTTGCAAATTATCAACAATGATACAGATTTCATGACCCTAACCCTAAGCCACACTCACCGTATATGCATACAGCAGTGTTCAGTTTTAGCATCTGAACAGAGGGTGAAAGACTAATTTCAGAGTAATCAGCTGCATTTAGTTTCTTGCTTCAGTCTTGGGAGCAGTCAACTTGGCCAAGGAGATTCTGCTGAGCCCGAGCCTGCACTGAGAATCAGTCACGAACAGCTGGGGCTCACGAAGTGTCAGGTCCGCAAGGCAGGAAGCAGGTGCTGAGTCCGTCCGCACGTGGAGAGAGACCTGATCAATCTGGGCTTAGAGAAGGGCGGTCCACTCAAACTCAAGGTGCACTCCTAAGCCACTCGCCTTTCCGAGGGTCAAAATTAGAGCCCCTGGTGCCACTAGCGCCACTGCAGCGAGCCCGGGGCCTCTGGGCTGCGGTGGTCTCCACGGTCCCTGCACTTTGTAAGCTCCTGCCTGAGTGCTGCAGGAGGTCCTGGCAAGTCTGTGTGCAACTCACAAGCTTCTCCCGTCAAGCGGCTCCAGGGTCGCTCGGAGCTTGGGGTCTGGAGAAAGCCAGTGCTAGGACCATCTCTGCACGGGGAAGGGCACGGACTTTTGTGAGCCTGAACTCAGCAGGGCAGTGCTGGGCTGGGCGGAGAGGAGGAAGTGCCAGTGCGGACAGTGGAGGGGGGCTGAGCACAACGCCTGCCCACCCTGCAACACCCCACGCAGACCCAGCAGACTCCGGGCCCGCGCGGAAGGGACGTTGAGGTTCCAGGTCGCCTCCACAGGCCTGGGTCCCACTGTGGGCTGGCCTCCGGCGTACCCCAAATGACGGAAGCGGGATTGCCGGTTACTCTAGGCAGGAGGGGTTGGGACACAGAATCGGAATTAAGTTGACTTAGGGACCATAAACTCATGTCATTTCCTGCACATCTTGGGTGTGGATGATTAGATCACAGCCATGTAGAGCATCACAGGGCACTGTCAAAGACAGCACGGAGCAGAGAGACCCCAGGAGAAGAGCCCACCTCACTGTCTGCCGTAGCAGCAAGCAGGGATTAGATGGTTAAGTACAGAAGGTCTCTCAGATGATGGAAACTTTTTTCTCTTTTTAACACTCAGGAATGAACCCACGTATCAAGGATGCTAGGCAGGGGTTCTGGCACGGAGCTACCTGCCAGCCTTTTCCTAATTTTGAGAACAGGGTCTCACTAAACTGCTCAGGCTGGACTTGAACTTCTGGTCCTCCTGCCTCAGCCTTCCATGTAGTTGTTATTATGGGAGTGTGGCCTTAAATGCAAACTCTTAGTATGACTGTAATTAAATGTCCTATAAGCCAGGTGTGACAAATGTTTATTGAGCTGAGGAGCGTCCATCATGCAGGGTTGGCTTAGCTCACCTAGAGACAGAGGAGCAAGTCCCTACGCCCAGAGTCTGAGGCATCAGTACCCAGCCCGGTCCACTTCCAATCCTCATCCACGGATTTGTGGCTGACAGGGTCACAGTGGACAGCATGACACTCTGCCCTGGCCACGGCCTTGGCCCCAGAACCTGGGACTTTGCCACTTTTAGTCAGGTGTCACTGCGCGCAGTACCCCTCAGGGGTGGTGGTGCTGGCTTTCAGGCTGGCCCACTGTGGTTTCAGAGCCCTGGGTCTGTCAGAGGGCAGCGATGTGGGAAGCACCAAGCCCTGTCTCCAGAGGGGGGAGTGGATCTTTGCTGGGGTCTGACCACAGCCCCAAAGACAGACTTCCCGAGACTTCTGTCCCTGCGACCGAGCCGGAAAAGCCATGTGTGGCTAGGTGTCAGCTCAGCTGCCGCCCTGCTAGGATACAGAGCTGTCCCAAGCCACGCAGGGACACGCCGGCACCCATCCCTGGCCCACAGAGAGGGCCACACAGCGTGGGGCTCAGCGGCCTCCGGAATTCTGTCTACTGTGCCCAGACCCAGGGAACGTCGGCTCCAGGGCTTCACTGGCCTGTGCCCTCCCTCCGTGTGCTACTCCCTCTGCCACTTTCTTCAGGCCATGCTGCAGGCCTCCTCCTTGCTCCATGGAGGCCCAGCTCAGCTGGGCTTGGCCCTCTTCCCGTGCCTGTCTCCTCCTGTGGCGTCTCCACGCAGGGTCCACCTGTCCCATCTGTCCCCTCCGGGCTGCAGGAGCACCTCAGCGTGCCGTCGCTCTGGCGGCTGCAGAGATGAGCTGGGCTCACGTCTCCCCCTGTTGGGCTGGGTGTCACCGGCCATGGGCCTCCCGGGAGAAGCCACTTCCTCGTGAGCCACTGTGCCAGGCTCCGACAGCACCCTTCTCTCCCTCTCAGTCAGTCTGGGCCCGGGGTGACCAGCACTGCTGGCCTCGGACATGGGCGGGTCCTCAGTGGCTCCTCTGTCTGCAGGCGGGACTGTCACCCTGCATCTGCATCTGTGTGCGAGACCTGGTGACATCGCCCACTCCTGCTGAACCCTGGCGCCTGCACCTCTGGGGACCCTGGGGGGCTGCTGGCCTCTGTGCTCAGCACCAGGGAACCCCTGGCCCTCACTGCCCAACTTGCGCCGTGCGGAGTGGCAGCCCCTCCGGCTCTTCCACAGCAGCTGCGTCATGAGTGAGGCCTGCCCGTGTCACTGCGTGTGTCCCTGTGTGTGTTGTGTCCTGATCGCCGCTTCCCATAAGGCTTGGGGCCCTGCCAGTGACCTCACTGCGGCCCTGCACGTGCAGTCACACTCGGGGTCCGGGAGGTTTGGGCTTCCACGCAGGAGTCTTGGGACCACTCAGCCCACAGCACCTCTTTCCTTTACAGTCCAGCAGGAGGCACCGAGCACCAGGCCGCTCCTTCCTGCCAGCTCTCCCGATGCCCTCCAGCCCTGGCCGGGCTGGGCCACAAGGTAAGCTGGTCTCTTGGGACTGCAGGCTGGCACGTCCCCTGCTGGGTCACACGATCACGTCCTGAGTCTGGCCCAGTCTCATGGCCAAGAGGAGCTCCTGGGCGCTTGTCTCCGGGTGTCCAGAGCCTTCCCCATGCCTCTTCTCTACTGGCACAGGGGCCGTGGCCAGGTGCGTGAAGCCAGCTCTCCACCAGTGTGGGTCTGAGGTCGAGGGAGGCAATCACACTCACAGATGCTTGTCCAAAAGCATGGTTTGATCCCTAATGTGGTCGCTGACGTGAGGATTCTCTACCTGCTGTCCTGGCTGTTTGGTATCTTGGGACAGAGAGGCCCCTGGGGGCTCTGCTTTCACTCTGCATCCAGGTGACCTCGGGGGAAGTGTGTGGCAGCTGACCCCACTGCAACCTGGCTGAGAGCAGGCAACAAGCACTGGTCAGAGGCCTGGTGTGTTTGCAAAGCCCTGAGGTTCCGAACACAGAACCCGAGAGGGGCCTTTCAGGTGCAGTCTAGTTTTCAGATTTTACCTGGAGGCTTCAAACCTCCAGGTGTTCACTTTTCTATGAAAGAGCTAATCACCCCCAAAGCATTTCCCCAGGCACTGTCTTATTTTAGCCACGCGAAGGAGGCTGATCAGAGACTGTGCCCCGAAACTGCTTCACAGGGAGGGGAGGGAGGAGACCCTGCTTAGGACAACGGAATAGACGCTGGACCCTGAGTAGAAGCCAGGGTAGGACGGGTTGGCTGGCAGGCAAAGGTGGCCTTTCTCCCCTGGGACAGGGACACTTCACTGGTCCTGGGGAGCAGGGCTAGCTCTGCAGCCAGCATTTCCTTAGAGTCCTTCTATGGTGCCCTGGTGGCCAACAGCCTTTTTTTCCCCATTGTTTTGGTACCAGGAATCAAACTCAGGACCTTGTGCTTGCCAGGTAGGCATGGTGCCACTGAGCTAAATCCCCAGGCACCAACAGCGTTGATGTGTCCCTCAGTTGTGACTTCAAATCAACTTTACTCTATTGGCCAAAACAGTTTATGAACAGCCTGCCTGACTTCCATTTCCAGTTTTGACTTAAATTCTCTACTTTCTCAAGTTTCAAAAAACATTCCCTACCTCTTCACATAAACAGGCACACTGCTGACTGGGTCGCTTGGCCTGGTCTTTGCAGGTCACTGAGGCAGCATGTTCAACCCAGCCCTTGGGGGACAGTCCCGGGTGTTCCTGAAGGAAACTCCACTGCCCAGTAAAACATAATGCTACGTGAAGCATGTCTTTCATTTGCTGAAGCCTGCAACGGGGCGGGGCAGGGGAGCCAAATACAGTCACATTTCTTCAAATCAAGACAGGCCAACAAGGAAGTAGAGTTTCCAGGCAGAAACAGAACCGCAGCATTGAAGATGCTTGTCCTGTCTCTGATATATAAGGCACGGAAACCCAGAGGTCCTCCTTGGAGTTAGCAGACAGTCGCCTGGAAGCAGCCCCCCAATGACTGCAGAAGTCTGAACGCACAGGAGCCCGAGCCGTGTTGCTTCCTGTCACTCGGAGTGGCTGTCCCTCTGTTCCGGTGACTTCTGGAATCAGCTGTGACATCCGCAGAGACAGTTTCTGACCCAGAGAAAAACCATCATACTCTAATTTACACCATTTTCCTCCACAGTATCAATAATATTCCTTCCTCAGAGAAACTGTGTGAAACGCATGTTTAGACAAGAAAACCTACCCGATAAATCATTTCACAGATGAGAAAGAAGCCAAGTGTGAAATGAAACTCAGATGTTCTCAAAGCCACTTCACTGAAGGAGAGGACACTACTCAATATGTGTCGTTCCCCACAATGCCAGGAGCAGGGGACAGGGACACACGGGCATGTCGTCTTCCCTGGGGGCCGTGGGCAGCCACCCCACGGCTAAGCAGGCACCATTGGCTGCAGCACCCACCCCGTGGTGCTCAGCAGAGACAGAGGCACATTGGAGCTGCCTAATGAAACCCTCCTGCGTGCATTTACCTTCCATCTGAGCATTCACGCTGTACATTTACATGTTCACCACAGCAAGGTCATCTCATAATCCTAACTTTTATTTTCCCAAGGCTGCATAGAGAAATATGTTTAAATGAATCTTATTCTTTACAACAACACTTGGGGATGCGTTTGAAAATAATTTTTTCTATTTATTTTCAAGAGCCTGTTTTAGAACCATAAAAGAAAATCAGTTTGCCAAAACATCTCCCCTTTTCCTACACGTGCACACACGTAAACACAGAACAACAAGAAATAGCTATAAAATGCTAGTATTGGTGCAGGAATTTAAGAGTTACAAGTATTCCAGACAAAAGCATTGGAGTCTACTTGTTCCCTGACAGGAAGCCCTGAATCAAGGCTGGTGTTCAGCTATCATGGTGATTCCGGCATTTTTGTACTTTCCCTCCACTTTCGGTTTCCAGATAGGAGTCTTTAACTTCTTTGGTATTTTTCATAGTCTTATTGAGTAAGCTATTTTACAAATCACCTACATTCTGTTTAACAGGGAAGGATTACACACAAGTGATTGGCGGTATTTGGCGTGAAGAGGGCTAGGAGGGACTGGGTCAGTCCTGCTGGCTTTCACGTGCCGAGCCAGGCAGGACGGACGGACTCCCGCACTGTCTGGTTTCCCATTTCGGTTCTGTAATGCTGGCGCCTTCCACCAGGCAGAGGAAAGTCTGACTAGGTAAGGCGCCCTGAGCCAGGGAGGCGCTGAGTAGAAGCATTTGCACATTGTCTGGGATATGCAGTGCATATTTAGGTACCGTCTGTGTACCTACGTCAGAATGTCAGCCCAGGTTCAGCCCTGGCTCCTACATTATCTGTGAAATCTGTTTTGTTTTCACTCTCTCCATAATGTCAGTCCTACCAGGTAATTATGGCTTCAGAATGTTTCTG
Source organism: Heterocephalus glaber (assembly GCF_000247695.1). Next base: position 896,480 of record NW_004624861.1, on the reverse strand, counting down.
ACTATAAGCGAAGCACTCAGGGATTCCTGCGATCCTAGAGACACTCAACAAACACCTGACACACATGCACCCTGCCTCCAGTGTTGGGGGCTCACCCCTTCCCTGAACCTCCCAGTAGAGGCTCCCCCTCTTTCTCACCCTGGGGTAGAGCAGCAGAGCGGTCCCCAGCTGCACATGGCATAGGCGTGTGGGAGGCAGAGCCCTGCTGGAGAGGCTGCTGGCCCTTCACAGCCCTGCGGGTCTCTCATGGGGCCAGCTCTGGGCTCTGCCCCTTCCTGTCCTTACATCATCAGAGGACACAGTGCCAGGATCCTCCCTGAATCAGGTCCCGGGCTTAGAGGCCAGAGTATCATGAAGATCTCTGCTCCGGGGCCACCGAGCCACAGAGGAAGAATGCTGAGGACCCACAGTTGTCTCTGGACAACAGCCACTGATTTTTTTTGGGGGGGTACTGGGGATCAAACTGGGGACCTTGCACTTTCGAGGCAGGTGGTGGAACCACTGAGCTAAACCCCCAGCCCTACAGCCACTGACCTTACTCAGGCACACAAGTCCCAGCTATTACTCTGGAACAGCTGGAAAGCCAAGGAGCCCCAAATCTCCCAGAGGCACCTTGAGGGAGCAGGCTGTGGCCCCACCAGGAAGTGGGTTCCTCCCAAAGCTCAGACCTTGCCCTGGTCTGGCACCAGTGGCTGGGGTCTGCAGCCACTGGGCACTCCAGCATTACGCCTGGAACTCCCTGGCCATTACTCTGCTCTGCCCCCATGCCTGCTCCTCTCAAGTGCTGTGCCTGGCTCTGGGCTCCTGACATTTCTCTTGAACAAAAGTTGTTCCAATTTTCTTGGAGTTGTCCTCTGAATCCCTTTGATGCAGCTGGAGCATCCATCATCTTACAGCATTTAGGGTACCTCACCCTTCAGCAGTGACATTTCACAGCCTCCCTCCTTCGGCCTCCTGTGCAGGGCAGCAAACTTTACTGCTGTGTTTTATGGGCTGCTCCGGGCAATGTACATTCATTGTTATATAAATAATAATAGTGCAGTCAAATACTAGGCAGTGACATTTAGTTGGGTGGTAAATTTTCCCAGCATGGACATGGTGCTCCGTACAAACCAAAGGAAACTGACATGGACCCTTGGAGTGCACAGGTGCGAGGGGATTTCCTCTAACTGCGGACGCTCTTGGCAGACACGGGACACGGTGATGGATCTGCTGACGGAGCAGCAAAGACCAAGGCTGATGCCGCCATGCATGTGCCTTGGGACCACTGCACGTCCCCGTTCCGGAGGCTGCCACGCCACCCACTGTGCTGTGACATTTAGGACACCACTGCCTTCCAGATGCCAGCGCTTGAATTCTCTTCTCTACATAAAACTTTACAAAGTGACACTGCATTGTTTTAAAGGACCCGAGAATTTACAGATTTTCATTCTGAGAAGAAAAGAAAGTTACCAGTGAGAGAAATGCTTGCGGTCACCACTGCAAATGCATCTGTAACGCAGGTGCTCTGGACAGGTGACTGGGTGGCGGGGGCGTGAGTGCCATCTGTGGTGCGGTGCACCCTCCGGGAGATGCAGCACACCTGCAGGTGTCCCACCAGAGCTCAAGGGGTCGCTCTTTACCTGCGCTGGACCTGATGGTGGAGGTCACGTTGGAGGGCATCATCGAGAGGATACATTCATCGTCTTGGGAGTAGCCAGCTTGGATGGCTCGAAGGTAGCTGTGGCTCCTGGTTCGGAAGCATCCTGGCAGGTCCAGGGCGTCCATGGCCTGAGACTCCACTTCGCTGAAGACTGACTCACACACCGACTCGAACTGCCCGTTCATCTCGGCCTCGCTCATCTGCAACGATCAACAACAGCAAATCGGCAATGGCCTAGCAGGTTACAGGGCCATGTTCCCGAAACTGGGGACCCCAACGTGCTTTTAGCAGCACTGAAGATGTGCCAAGCTCAGGAGCGGTGTGCTGGGCTGTTAACTGCACAGCACGGCGGTGACCAGCCAGCTCTCGAAGTCGGTGAGCATCTGCAGACCCCCAGTGGCTGGCAGTGGAGGAAGACTGAGCGGAAATCTAAGCAGCCCGGGCGCCTGGCCAGGGTGCACTCATAGCTCCCTCCACTGTCCCCTCCGCCCTGCAGCTCAGGTGACCGGTGGGTCTGGGCATGGAGCACATGTTCAAGGTACAGCTGCTTTAGTTCTGTCTTGTCACGGAAATGCCGTTTCTGGTGTCCCTGTCACCATCTGAGCAGGAGTCCAGAACCCGTGAGGGTGACACAGCTGCACAGCAGCTCCTGATGCCTGAGGCAGAGGTGCGCACTGAGCCCCAGCTTCGTTTTAACCCGGAGGCCTCCTCTGATCGCTGACCAGATGCAGCCATGCTTTTGGAGGTTCTGACTTAAATTCCAGTGTGGACCACCGAGAGCCTGGCCTGCAGTGGCCCTCGAGGACGTGCTGGCCCTGGGAGGGGGACCCCAGCCCGGGTGCTCGGGGGCTAGGCCCTCAGCCTCGGTCTTGGCTCTGGCGGCCAGTGGGCAGACACTCTTCCCCTAGGTCTCCTCAGTAACGCTGGAAGTTTGCAAGGGAAACCCAGTCAGCTGAACACAGGACTACAGCCACATGGGAGGGCGGGCGGGGAGAGGGGAACTTTAAGCTCGGGAAGCTGAGACGGGACTGGTCCCGGCTGAGGCTCAGTTGGACGGCCTGCACTTCTGGAAGTGACCGCCTTTCGGGGCCCTCCTGTGTGTTCTGCGCGCATGGACATGCATGCACACGTGGTAGCACTTATCTAGGGGCTGGGCTCCCTGGGGGCGCAGTACAGGGCAGTGGGAGCTCGAGGACAGGAGCACTCAGAGCACCTGCTGTCTCCTGTTCACCCTCCTCCAGGGCTTCCAGGGGCTCTGTGGCCAGAACTCTGGGTGCCTCGCTGTGAGTCAGTCACAGCACTCCCAGGACTGCCGAGTGCAGCCCAGCCGTTGTGCTGGCAGCTGCCCACCCCGCAGGTGCACCCTGGGGAGGACAGGGGTGCAGAGTGCTCAGGAGAGGCCACGAGAGCACGTGGCCTGAGCTGCAGTGCAGCTGTTGGGCTGGGTTTTCCACGGAGGCGAGGTGTGGCTCCCACTTCCCCTCAGGGCCGCCAGGGCTGCGCTGCTGGAGTAGCGGGCCCCGTGTGCCTGTGGCTCCTCCAACAGACCCCAGGGAGGCCAGCTGGGTGCCCTGGGGCTGGGCTCTAAGACACCTGACAGTGCTCTGAGGCCAGGTGCTGTGTGGGTGAGATGCTGTGCCCCAGCCTGGCTGCCAGGCCCCCTTCCCAGGGCCGCCTACCGGGAGGGAGGCCGAGGGACGGGGCGTCCCCAGGCTGCAGGGGTACCTCGCTCTGCACAGGAGGAAAAGCGGAGCCCTGCAGGGTAGCCTCCTAACAGCTTGCATCCTGGGCACGTCAGGCCTGATGCTGGGGGTCGCCGCTGTCTCCTGAGATCTCCTCCTGCTCCTAGTCCCCGAGTTACTGCAAGTGTGACCTGGGTAAGGTACAGCTGCCCACAAGCAGGCTTGTGGATCATTTTAAGTAACTGCATACTTTTTAACAATTAAATTGAATTCAGCTAGGTGTGGTAGTACACACCTGAAATCCCAAGCACTCTGCAAGGCTGAGGCAGGTGGATCTCACATTTGAGCCCAGACCGGGCAGCAGAGCATCTTTGCAAGACCCTTCCTCACAACAAAAAAAAGGCCTAGGGACAGTGCTCAATCACAGATCAATTTAAAGCCATGGCATAGCACCAGCAATGAGAAAGACCTAGGGTTCCAAATTCTAACCCCGCAGCCCGAGTTAGTCTGCCTCCCTGTTTATAACGCGTCTCTTTCCAGGTGGAAAAGGCGTGAAAAGATGAGACTTCCACGCATCATTTTTGGAGACCCCATTGGGCTCGCCAGGCAGAGTGAGGTGGAGGCGGCAGGCACTTGCTCAACAGCGAGGTTGTGCACTGCGAGGCTGCACAAGCCCTGGAGCAGGCGCGGTGCTCTCCAGGGTATGGGGTCCGAGAGGAGCGGCAGCTCTCAGAGGAAGCCGCTTCTGCCCTTCACACCCCTGTGGGTCACAACTGGTTGTCGAAGTTGTATTTTGGTAAGCTGCTCGCACTTGCTGACAGGGCAAGTACCATTTTTTTTTTTCTTGGATAGTACTAATTTTTAAAGAAGGAAGGCCGCTTTAGCAGGCCTACCTCTGGGCGTGGAGGAAGCTGTTTCAGGGCACCACTGACTTCAGCTGACCGTTCTAATCTTTACCAAACCACCTTGGACTTCCGAGATGCCAACACAGGCAGTTTCCTCCGTGAGCCAACTGACTGCCGTGTCTATTCTCAGGGAATGTGTGGCCGCTGCTCTCTGCGTTACTGTTTGCAGGGTGGTGGGTGGGGACATGGTAGGACCCCTGCCTGGTTCCCCCAGGACTGGACCCCGAGCACTAACTCCAGACAGTTCTGGTCTGCAGACATGGGAATGCCTCCCTCCTTGTCCTTAGCAAAAGGATCCACAGGATTGCCTTTGCTGCAAATAGAAATGTAAGCCCCTTTCTAAGAGAAAAGCAGCATCTAGGCAGACGAAAGAGGTAAGGTCCTTGAGCTATTGGGCAGGAACCACCCAGAGGGTTTTAGAGGGAAAAGTTCAGAGTGCAAGTTCCTGGTGGGCAGCAGCTGCCACATGGAGACCACCGCAGGCCGGAAGGACGCCTGTGGCCGAGAAAGATTCCCCGCCCTGGTCAGCTCGCTCTTAGCACCATCCACAGCCGGAGGCCACCACACACTGAATGGCAGACGGCAGTTCCTATACGTCACTGTCATTACGGCAAGGGACAGGTGGCGTTGTGGAGCACTTGGTGTCCAGGCTCTCTGCCTGACAGTGGCCAGTGTCCACTAGGCACCGACTTTGCTACCCGGCTAACTGTGCTCCCGGAGGGTGTGTGCAGCATGGGCCCTATGCCCTCGGCCAGAGAACATCCGCGTAAAGCTCTCTGGGAGTGCTAGTTAAACTAGCAAGCAGCGCGTTTAATCAAAATCTAGAAATCTGAGGCCTGGGCTGAGGGTCCCTGACTGTGCCTGCTCATCCTAAGTGTGGCTCCCGGGGCCGGTCACCCCAAAGGGAGGGTGGCCAGGCTCCTCCCTCATGCCACCCTCCCGGGGTGATCCTGAGCCTGCTTAGGGACCCGGCGCCTGGCGGGAAACAGGCCGTGCCGGAATGAGCCCAGCTTGTGTGTCTTTAGTGACACCAAGCACCTTGGTGGGCTGCAGCACTTCTGTTTTCTATTTTGTGCAGGGCTAGGGATGGAACCCAAGGTCATGCGCACGCCAGACAAACTCCCGCCAGCCTGCAGCTCTGCCTGTGGGCCCCTGGGCGCCCCCAGAGGACCCAGTGGAAGGCATTGTGGCTACACACTCTCCCTGGCCCCCACTTTCGGAGGAGGAAGACAACTGGTGCTAAGTCACAAGGAGGGCTGAGGAACCAGCCCCCAGTCACGGCTTATCATGGGAAATCGACGCAACAATGACAGAGTGTTAAATGTCAAAAGTTAATCTTACGGAGCCGACAGGTTTTCGGTCAGCCGCAGCGAGTACCAGACAGGACACACGGCCTTCGAGCAGGGATGTGGACTGGGGGCGGGCCATCGCAGCCCCCCTGGAGGACGAGCCACAGAACTCAGAGGAACCCTCACCTGGCTCACGCAGCTGGCCTGGCTCAGGGTGCTCACTGCCCGCATGTAGCTCTGGTTCCGGGAGCGGAATTTCGGGGAGTTGTAGTTGGCAGCAGGGTCCAAGCTGTGACCGACAGGCACCTCACTTGCAGCTTGCAGGTAGCTCTGGCTACAAGAAAAGAGCAAGGGAAGAGGCCGTCTGTAGACACGCAGCAAGGCGGGCAGCGTGGTCCTGGGACCCGGCAGAGGTGTGGCGTCCCCGCCTGCCCGGTCTCTGCTGTGGACAAGGCCATCTTGGGCTGAAACTCTCGACGCACATGCACAAGCGGGAGCATCAGCCGAGTCACAGGGAGGCCGTTCACAAAACTGCCTCCTCGCAACCTGACTTTTAGGGCCGGTAATGAAATTGGGGTCACTGCACATTAAAAACGAGTGCAGAAACGCCCGGGACTCACACGAAGAACAGCGAGCTCAGCTGCCGACTGCAAGCCAAAGGCTCCAAGAGCCTCATGAAAGTCCTGTTAGCTTCCCGGCAGCTCTGCATACGGAACCCATAACAGATCCCCGTCAGGGTTCACTTTCGCAAAGGTGAGCAGATTATGCAGCATGAGTAAAAAGAGCAGACTCAGGACTCAGGTCTACTGTAGTGTCATGCGGATGATTTTATTTCCAATCCCTTCAAAAATCAGGGTTTCTGGTCTTCTGTCTTGAGATTTCGTAGGAAGTTAGCACACAGGGAGACCACGAGGGCTTGGCAGGCCCAAGCCCCAGCCCAAATCTCTGGCTCGCTGGGCCCTTTCGCCCTGGGCTTTACTGGCAATCTTCCCACAAGGCAGTTCAACTCAATTTTACTTTATCAAAAACTGGAATAATGTGGACAGAAATTACCAATCATTTTCTTATGTTTTGGATCATAATGGGACACTGAATATCACTGCAGAGGCCTCTTTACAAAAATGTGTACAAATATTAGGGGAACAGTTCTGACTTCACTGTTGGGTATTAAAGTATGCCCTTTCTTTTCCATGGAAGCTCTACGTATAATTTGTTTTCTCTGATTTACTTTTTTTTTTTTTGAGACAGGGTCTCACTATGTAGTTCAGGCTGGCCTTGAACTCACTATGTAGCCCAGCTGGCCTCAAGATCGAAGCAATTCTCCTGCCTCAGCCTCCTGAGTGCTGGAATTACAGGTGTGCACTACTATACCCTGCTCTGATTTACTTTAAAAATGGAAAAATCAGAGAAAAAAATTGGACTGTCTAAATTTTATGAAGTGAAGACTCTTACAGATTTAAAGTTATTCTGTTAAAAATGACTTGTCTTTAAATGAAGGTCGATGATGTAGTCCAGCTCCACCCTCCCTCCCCTCCGCCTGAAACAGATGCAAGGTGGGTACAGGGGACAGGAAAGAACGGACCCCACCGCAGCCCCCCGCCCCCGGCCCCGGGCCACGCAGAGCACAGGTGAGCACACGGCCCAGCCACTGGGCAGGTTCCAGCAGATGGTCTGTGGGGCTCCTGCGACTCCCCCGGGAGACTCCCCCACGGCCTGCAAGTGAGCATGTTGCTTCCCCACACTTGTGTCACACACGTATGAGTGTCACGCAGTGTCAGGTGAGCCGACGGCCCTGCGGTGGCTGTAGGTGGACGCGCCGGGCCTGACAAAGGTTCTGGACAGAGTCACATTTGCCTTTGCAGAAGCATAGACTCTTTACCCTTCCCCCCTTCTATTTCTTGGGCAGCTTGGATTTCATACTTGGTTTCTTCTGATTTGCTGGGAGGTCTTTTCCAGGAGAGCAGGTCTCTTCTGTGTAACACCATCATCCCATGGTCTTAGTGGTAAACAAAGTTTGGCTCCTAGACTCGGCAAACCACAGGAAGAACTCGTGTCCCCAACCCGGTATCCGGGGCTCCCAGTCACAGCCTGGGGCCACGAGCGTAGGGCCGGCAGGAGGCACTCACACCTGTGCCCAGGGCTCGGAGTCTGCCGTTCAACTCTTCAGTCTCAAAGGCAGGCACTTTTAAGAGATGGAGCCACATTCAGGCAGACTGATGATGCCGAGGACTTGTTACCCCAGCAAGTGAGAAGGCCAGTCAGCGGTGAATCTTCAGAGCAGTCCACAGAAGCGGGTCTCAGCCATCCTGGATGCCAAGCCGGCCCAGCCCCTGCATGGTGGACAGCGGGGGGCCGAGCGCTGTCCTGAGCCCAGGCAGCGTGGCTGCAGAATTCGTGCTTTTAACTCCAAGATGGTGAAATACAGCCAGTGTCCACAAGAGAACCGAGGTCTAGTCCTCTGTTGCCACATCTGGCCGTCCCTCAGTACCATGGAGGGGGCCAGGACCGCCCAGGACCCCCAAACCCAGGGCTGCCCACGATCCTTGTAGAATGGTGCGGGATTTGCGGGTCTCTTGTGCACGGCCCCCCACCCCCGTGTACTTTATGTTAGGACGCCTAGCACGGTGAAGTCCGGGTGAATGGCTGCTGCTCTGCCTTGTTCAGGGGACAGAGACAGGCCCAGTCCAGAGGAAGCCACCATGCGACACTGCCCACGTGACACGGCTGGGTGCCCGGCGACCTGAGCCCTGGGGAGGCCACAGCAGGGCCACTCATCCCATTAGTCTCATGGTCTCAGCACACAGGAAATCCAAGTTTTGCTTTTTAAACTTTCTGGAATTTTCTTGGTGAATATTTCTCATCTGTGGTTGGACAAACCCTCGGATGCGGAAATCAAGGTATGCAGAGGCTGTATTTTTTTACATAGTTTTTTAAAAATCCACTTTAGCCTTATTAGCTAGTGGAGATTTTTAAAAGACGTAGACTGGCCGAGCATTTTATAACCTTGTGTCCAGGAAGGCCAGCTGTCCGCAAAAATACAGCCCTGGACCTGAGCATCAGGACAGAGAGTTGGGGGCACAGCCCAGGCTGGAAGTGATGGGCCAGGCTCTTCCACTGCACTGCAGGTGCCACGTCCATGCTCTCTCCAAGGTGACCTTTCCCCGAGCCCAGCCACTTGGAAGTCCCTGTACTCTGGAATTGCCTTCCAGCTGCTGGCGATAGCTCCACTGTGGCATCCCAGTTGCCAGAGACTAAACAATATTTTTCTATGCAGAACTGGTGGTAGCTCCAGAAACTGTAAAAAGGAAACCGTTAAGCATTTTCTAGAATAATTTATGAAAATATTTTTGGTGCTAGTTTTTGTCCTTCAAGTGTTGCCCACATTAGAGAGTCATTTGTGACTGAATGAGGCTGGAAACCAATTTTGGAGAGCGGTAAGAGTGAAAAAGTCATCACAAGAACAAGAATGATAGGTTTGCTAGCATTCTGCTTTTACTTTCCATTTGCAAATTGTTCCAGTGTTGTTTGCTGACTTGGGGGCTCACAAATCTCATCTGTAACTTTTGATCATTATAAAAACAATTTATATAACAAAATGTATGCTTCAGCACGTCTCTGGATGTAGCTGTTAGACTGATGTAAGTACACTTGACAACAGGAACAAAACAGCCCACTCCCTGTGCCACCTTAGGGAGCAGGAGAGACAGCAGGCTGCACTGAGGACAAATATAAGAAAATGCTTCTTTCATACCAAGAAGAAAGGGCATCTTATCATTATCAGCGGACTCTGACAGGAACAGCACCCACATATCCATGACAGATGATTACCCCCACTGCCTTGAATGAGAAATGGAACATGCTCAGCAGCGCTGTAGACGTGGGTGTGCACGCGCCTGGGTGGTGCTCCCCCCCACAAATGGAAATCCTTCTAGTATGGTTCAACACACACCTCACACTATCTGGATTAACACCGACTTCAGGAAGAGGTTTCTTTCCAGGTTATTAAGTATTTGGAGTACAGGTGTCCCCTCAGCTCCGGCTGGGGGCAGAGGCAGGGCAGGCTTGTCCCCCACCTCATGGACCCCACAGGAAAAGTCACTGAGCTGCGGCCCGAGGGGTCCTTCCTGCCTGGAGGGACACGATGTCCTTCCCTGGCGCCATCTGGGGCTGCAGCTGGGGGAGGCTCAGCACCAGAGGCAGGGGCAGATCTGGTACCCTAACGTACTCATGAGCTCGTCCTCCTGAGGAGAGAACCCAGGACTGAGCTGTTTCATCCCTCTACTCCATGGGGTGTCCCGTCATGCAGGATGGGGTCTGGAGGGGCCACCCACTTCCTGAGGACGCATTGACAGTGAGTCCAGCATGGCTGGGTGTTCACTGGTGGCCGCAAGGCATGGTCCTGAGGTCCCACATGGAGATGTGACAAAGTCGTCATTGAACACTGGTTCAATGCCCCGCTGGCTGCACACAGGTTCCTGCCAAACAGGGGCAGCCCAGGGCAAGAGGCCTCTGCCCACTGGGCGGAGAGGGGAGGCCATGGGTGGGGAGTTGCCTCCTGCTGTGCATTTGCCAATGAGCCAGGAGAGCAGAGCAGAGCAGAGCCCTCCCAGGAGGTGTCTCTCCCTGCCCACTCTGCCTGGGCCTCAGTTTACCCTCCTCAGCTAGCCTCCTCTGGAGCTCCCTGTAGGGCGACTTTTTTGCCGAGCTCCTAAATCCTGAGCCTGTTCCCAAGCAAAGTGGCAGCAGTGCTGGGCCCTGGATCAGTGAACCCACAGCGCTCCAGCAGAACACGGCACCAGTTAAGCGAATCCAGATGAGAAACAACCTGTTTCAGCATCAGCATGTCCCAAGGGTTACCCCAAACATGCCCCAGATGGAGCAAGCTGATGCTGGAAAATTTCAGTGCTTATCTGAAACTCAAATTTAACTGGGCAACCTGGAATTCTACTCGTTAAGCTTGGCAGCACTGCAAAGACACACTCTCCTTAAGGGTTCACTGTGTCAAGGACACAGAGAAGGTAACGTTGTGTGCGTGTGCGTGTGTGCGTGTGTGTGGTACTGGGGATCAAACCCAGAACCTTTGCTCCATCTCCAGCCCCTTCTAAAATTGGAAACTAAGTTGCCCGGGCTGGGCTCCAACTTGCAACCCTCCCACCTTGACACTCAGAGTGCTGGGATTTCAGGCGTGCACTGGCATGGCTGGCAGGAAGGTGTGGATTTGTAATGCATGCTGCAGAAGGAAGTCTGGAGCATGTGCCACCTGCAGGGGAGAGGATGTCCCGGCCGAAGAGCAGCACCCCTTGCCCTCCATCCAGCAACTTGTGCAAGGAGAACTCTGGGCAAGGAGGGGCCAGGCGCAGACCCAGGAGACAGCACGCGGCCCTGCGCTGGACGACGGACTGCACAGTGCCTGGGACACTGACTCCCTGTCGTCACTGTCTTCCCTGCACAGACCCTCAGAGATGAAGTCATTTGTCCAGAGTCACAGCACTGCAGGTGGGTGAGCCAGGATCGGACTGACTGGACTGCAAGGGTCCGAGGACACTGCCTAGAGTCTGGACCTTTCCTGGCAGAGACTGGCACACCCCAGGAGAGCCCCGGCTCCGGAGCTGGCCCTGGGTGTGATTTGGACCTGTGGATCGAGAGCTTGGCTCGGAAGGAACTGAGTGGAGGTGTGTGCAGGAGTGGAAGGCGTGTGACACTGGCTGTGCCACCTCACGGCAAATGGCACGGGAGAGAGGCCGCCAGAGGCCGTGAGCACAGGGCGGAGCTGCGGGGAGAGGCGGGAGCAGAGGGCGTGGAAGGCTGTAGGAGCCAGCAGGCAGCGAGTGGACTGAGACAGAAAGGCATCGGCAGCACGGTCCGGGCCGTCGGACACTTCTGAAGAGAGGGCCCGAGTGGCAGAGAGAAGCCAGACTGCAGTGTGTGGAAGAGAGAAAACGGAAACAAGTACTAAGTCTGGACAGCTCGTCCAATTTGTCAGGGACTAAGGGGAAGACGGGCATTTGAGAGGCCAGGGTTTTCTGGGGGATGGGACACAGCGTTTGTTTCAGAAGGTATAGTGGGGTGCCACGGTCACGGCACCAGGGGTGTGCGGGTCACCTCCCCGATAACATGGGCCCAGTGTGGTGGGCACAGTTGGGTGCAGAGGAGGCGCTGTGCTGTGGTGGGCCAGGCTCCGAGCCACACAGCTGGCTTCAGGCCCCGGTCAGCCATCTGGACTGCTGTGATTCTGGACAGCGACTCGGCCTCCGAGCATCCTACAGGGGAGACGCCTGCGCTGGGACTGCGACAGTCCTGCACGCGCCACACTCACTGCCTGCGAAGGTCAGCAGCAGGCAGAGTCCACGGGCACTGTCTGACCTGACCTGCGAGGCCTGCGCTGCGTGAAACTAGAGCAGGAACCCTGAGCTCTGGTGGCCTGGAGCTTGGAGGCTGCGTCTTAGGCACGTGAGAGCCCAGGGAAGGAGGCCGATCTGACCGGGAGTCTGTGTTTCTGGTGCCGTTCGGTTTGAACAAAGCAGTTCAACTCTTTCCTTCTTAAGAAAAGGCCTAGCCTAGATGAAATCAGTGAAAAGAAAGTCATTTTCCTTTCTCCAAAGTCAGGGACAGAAGAATAAACAACAGGACATAGCTCTTCACGGAGAGGGATGTGGCACAAGGCACAGGTCCAGCACAGGACCTCTGTCCCTCCTGCAGCCTGCTCACGCCCTGTGCTCTTACTGTCGGCCTCAGCCATCCTGGAGGGCCCAGTGAATCTCACTACAGTTTTAGCTTTCGTCTCCTGATTCTACCAATTCACTTACTGACCATTTGCACATCTTCTTTTGTAAAGTGATATCGCACAGGGTTATTTGTTTTTAATAGGGTTTTTTGTCTTCAGAGTTCTTTACAAGTTCTGCACTCAAATCCTCTAAGACCCCAAAATCACAGGAAACAAAAGGAAAACCAGACAAAAGGGGTTGCATCAAATTAAAAAGCTGCACAGGTAAGGAACCATTAGCAGACCCAAGAGACAGCTCTCAGAATCACAGACAATATTTGCCAACTATTTACCAAAGGACTCATATCCCTAAGGAACACAGAAATTTAACAACAAACCAAATTTAAAAATTGGGAAATGATCTGAATATACTTCTCAAAAGAAGAAATACAAATGGCCCAAATTGTATGAAAATATTCAACATTATCAGGAAATGCAAATCGAAACTACAATGAGATACCATGTCACCTCGGTCAGAATAGCTACTTAAAAAAAAAAAAAAGAAAAAGAAATCCAGGCAAAAAGAATGCGTAGGCCATTGGTACAAAAGTAAATTAGTACAAACAGAGTGGAGGGTCCTCTAAAAGCTAAAAATAGAATCCCCACACGCTCCGGCATTCCACTTCTGGGTACACACGGAAAGGAAGGGAAATGGGCACACCGAGGAGATGCCTGCTTGCTGTGGCATGATGCACAGCACCAGGACACGGACTCTGCCGGGGTGCCCATCAGGAGCTGCACGGGTGAAGAGCATGGGGCGCACACATGCTCAGCTGCGAGGAGCGGAGTCCTGTCTTTTGCAGCAGGACAGAGGGAACTGCACTGTGTGAAAGAGGCGGGCACAGACAGATGAGCGCACACGCCTGCTCACGTGTGGATGCTGTAACAGGTGGCCTGCACATGGAAGACTGATCACCAGAGGCCAGGAAGGGAGTGTGTGTGGTTGGATCGCGGGACCATGTACAATTTGTACATGTTAATCAAAAATAAGGTAATTTAAAAGGCCATCTTTTCCTTAAGAGCTCGAACCTTACTACAGCTGCTTTGATATAATGTGCACGATGTTATAATAGCAGTTTTGCAGTGATTTTCAGCTAATTGTAACATCTGGGTCACCTTGGGTTTTTGTTTTGATTCTTGTTCTCTCTCTCTCTGTCTCTCTCTCTCTCTCTCTGGGACAGTGGGTTCCGTTACTCTCCTCTGAGGAGCGCCATGTCTGTCATGCCGGATCATCTAAACTGTGAGGGTCTGGTCTTGGACTCTGCCAGGGTGGGTTTCTTCAGGGCTGTCCTCTTGGCTTAGTGGCCAGAATGTTTTCATTTCAGCGGGCAGCAGCTGAAAACCAAGCCCGATTCAGGGCCACTGTATGATCTGCATGGATGGTGGGGGTTCTTCCTCTACGGTTCCACCCTTCTGTGTGCACAGCAGACCTGCATGCCACCCTTTAACACACTGATCCCACAAAATTTGAGCTCTGCTGAGTCCTTTCTTTCACACCATGTTGGGCAGAGGGCACTCAAAGGAGATTCACATAACCACAGTGCCAGAACGAGTGTGGGTCCTAGCCCTCAAAATGTGCATATCCTATTTTTTTGCCTGCTTTGGTTTGAGGTGTGCACATGTGTGCATGTGTGTAAGTGTGCACACATACATGTGTGTTCCAGAGTCTGTAACTGTCTTTGGTAGGAGGTTTGTTCAAAGTAAGCTATTGTCCCAGAGCCCAACTCCCACTTTTTACATTTTTAAGGAGCGTGTTGCTGCAGCGAACCCGTCACCCTGGGTAGCTGTGTGTCAGTTCTCCGATGCGGCGTTATTGCTGGTCTAGGGCAACCACTGCTACAAGGACAGAGTCTGCCCCCTGTCATAGATTGCACAGGCGAGGATATGGGTACCTGGCTGGGTCCCCCTCTGGGTTTGAGAGAGAAGCTGGTCACACAGTCAGACCCCTGGAAGTCAGGGCAGTTGTGGTAGCAGCCACCTCTAGTGCACGGTGTCCTTGCCAGCCTGGGGCGTTGGCCACACTTGTTGTGAAGTTGTGGGCAGTGTTTATGCTGCTGTTACTGAGCCACGGAGCTCAGCAACGTGGGTCTCTCCTCCTGGGGGCTCCCAGGGCATCACATCCACCCCAGCTCTATCTGCAGTCTAAAGAGCCTGGCAGAGTCCTGGCTGGTCCTATGAGAGCTTGTAATGACAGGCTGGCTTCCTGACAACAGCCAGCGAGACAGCTGACCAATCATCTTTCCCAGTGAGTCACATCTTCCAGGGCGCTGCTAAAAGCTCCCCAAGGTCCACTTTACTGAATGCACTGTTGCTGCCAGCATCTTTCAAGTCACACACCAGCCAAACTGCCCTGCTACCGAGCTGTGTAACCAAAAACTGATGGTAACTGGAAGAGAAGGGAGCCTTTAATGCTGTGACACTTGACATTTCTTAATACACACCTTGCTATCATCTGTCTGTATAATTTATTTTTCCACCAGAACACAAAATAAAAGGCACCATCAGCAAACTGTAGGTGAAGATGACAGAAAGAGAGAGGACTTCAGACTTCAGATGGACAGAGGACCAAAACGGAACAGCTCCTCCAGGGAAGTGCATTTTTAAGATGCTTCTCCCCAAATCAGTCATTCACCTGACAAATATCTTTATGGGCACCCATGGCCAGGGCGGACCTCGTCCCCATGGAGTGCACCACGTGGGACAGACCCTGACGAGAACGTGCCGCATCCTTGTGGGCCATGCTGTCTGGGACAGACCTGTGACTGAGGATGACACCCTGTCCCACCTGCCTCCATCCACTGCTGTTGCCTGTCACGCAGTAGCACAGACTGGGTGAGTTCTAAGGGACAGATGTTTCCTGTGCTCACGGTTCTGGGCCAAAGTAGCAGGGTCACCTCGGTGATGGCCATTTGCTGGCAGGCTCAGAGTGGTGCAGGGCATCCCAGGCAAGAGCCCGCTCTTGCACTTGGGGACAGCCCACGGATCTGCAATCGCACAGAGGGGTCCTGGTGTTGTTGGGAGCAGAGACTGCCATCTGCTCCGAGTCCCACCTGGCTCTGCTCTGAGATCGTGTTACAGGGTTAAATCTTAGCACGTGTTTAGAGCAGACAGCCACGTCAACCACAGCAGGGCCACGTTCCTCTCACGGTGTTTGTATGAAGTGCTTTGATCTTCACAGTGTACACCTGGAAGGCAGCGTCACAAACCTGCTGAGGTCCTGCTGGTGGCTCTGCTCACTGAAGTCCTGGTGACACAGCTGCGATCTGGGTTCTGTGAGCACCTTCCTTCTCCTTGTCTCAGCTGGTGAAGGCTGCGACTGAGCTGGTCTCACAGAGAAGGTCCTCTCCCTTGAGGGGACAGCATGGCCCAAGCCCCAGAGCACAAGGCTGAGCTGAGATGCAAGCACTCGCTTCTGGTTCCACAGGCAGCATACGTTGCCTTCTGTGCTGCTTTCTGCACATGGGAAGCGAGAGCAGCTACACGGGAAGCTCATTCCAGGAGCGCAGACTGGCCAGCGGCTGTGCCCGGAGGGAGTGCTGCCCGCTGTGGTTCCTGCAGGGCCTCACTCTTCATTTTCTCCCTTACAAAGGCCACGTCTCATCTATGTGCAGGACAGAGTGAGGGGCCCAGAGCCATGCACTGCCACGTGAAACCGCCTCATCAGGAAGCACCTCTGCGTGGAGTGAGGGTGCAGTGGCCTGGGGTCTCCAAGGCCTCAGGCCCATGTGCTCGGGACAGTCCTGCAGTCATGGTGGTCCAGTGGAGGACGAGGAGCCCACGAGGATGCGGAAACCACTGTTTCTCAGCATCTTGCCTGTCCTCCGAGGAGCAGGGTCTGCAGATGCCAGAAAGCACTTGGTGTGTTCTGGCCTCGCAGGGTTCTCTGACTGTCCTCATGGACGCTGGTGCATACGGTGAGTCCCACTGAGGTCCGGAGGCCTGGCAAGTAGCGAAGGCCTTGCGCCATATTTCATTTTCCCACAGAAGCGACAGTCACACTGGCTCTGCCCTGAGGGCCTGCGAATCCAGGTGCAGTCGATGTGCTGGACAGCACAGGGCCAGGAAGGCTGTGGGAGGAAGCTCTGCCCGCCTGGGCTGTCGCTTCTGCAGCCAAAGGTGACAGTGGCGTGTTGTCCTGTACATCACAAACACCACACAAGTGAGGACCGTGCCTTCCATGAGCAGCTATGATGGACTCCAGGGTGTCCCTGGACCCCACCAGCTGGCCTGAGGTCACTTCCTTGTCCTTTACCCCTAGTCTCTCCTGTGGGAGGTACTCCTCTTCCCCAAAGGGATCTGCTTCTCTTCATAAGTGTGTCTGAGTGCTGTCGGCTCCTGCTTCAAGGCTGGTGTCAGGGCAACAAGAAAAGCCAACTGTTTACCCTAACTTGCATCAGAATCTCCGGAGTGGTCTCAGTACTGTGGTTTTCTGGCTTTCATCCCAAGGGATGAGATTTAGAAGTGGGGGTCAGCCCCCAGCCCCACTTATTTAAAGCATCCAGGTGGTCCAGGAGCAGATGCTCTGCTGGATGGGGGTGCCACTGAGGCCCCGAGACCTTGACATGTTCCCGCTTCACGCAGGACTAGCAGCAAACACACTAGAAGCTCGTCTCTGGTGCTGGGACGTGAGTGTTTTCAGGAAGCTCCGATGCAGGGGAGCACGGGTCCCCACTGACTGCAGAGCCATGCCTGGACGGCGGAGTCCAAGTCCACAGGGCCACAGTGGAGCCCACGATGTCTGCACGGGGAGAGTGGCCTTCTCAGTGCTGCCCGCTGGGCACGCCTGCTCTGCTCGGCTGAGTCTCAGGCCTCCGGAGAGGAAGGGGAGTGGGGCCCGAGTGGATGAGATGCAGGGGCTCCTCCTCCCGTGGCCAGGGATCACCTCGCAGGGAGGCAGTGAGAGCTTAGCGCTGTGCGTAGGGTCTGGCAAACACCAGATGCCCTGCGGGGCGCATGGGGAGCGTGGACCTGGTCCAGCGGTCACAGAGTCCGCCCCAGCCCCGGCCCCTCCGACGAGGCCACTGAGGAAGGACACATGCGCTGAGCAACACGGCTCAGGCCCTTCCCAGTTGGAGGGACGAGGACAGCACCTAGGCTCTGCTCTCGCCCTTGGTTGGGGAGACAGACAGAGAGTGACGGTTCCCAACACGGTCACCGGAAGCGGTCACTGGCTGACACTGCACAGGCGGGAGCTCCGGATGTGGGGGCCTGGACTCAGGGACTGGGGCCCCCGGAGGCGAGGGCAGGGCTGTGTGGGGCCCGGGGCCGCCTGCTGTGTCCTGCAGAGGCCTGAGATGGCCAGAGCCCACCAGACAGTACAGGCACAGGCCCCAGCCAGCCCGCTCCAGGGTGCACAAAGGAGGAGGCAGCAGCAGGCACAGGGTGACTGTTCACACTTCTGCCTCCCCTTGATCCCGAAATCCTGCCCAGGACCAGGTCCAGTGCTTGCTCTCCCCGTCTATCCATCTTTACTGCTTTTTAACCTCACGTTCCATCTGTAGATGGTCCCGATCATTGTTTCCATGGTTCCAACCTCTCTCTGAAGTGGATCAGCCCAGCGACACACCCCCGCCCCCGCCCCGCAACCTCTGGAGGCCGAGAGCCTCCCGCCGAGTGAGCAGGGATGAGCTCCTGGTCTCCACCTGCTCCAACCTGGGGCCTTTCCTGCCAATTTCCACCTGGAAGTAGGGTCCCTGTTCCAGAGGAAGTGCGAAGCTGCACCGCTGGTCACCGGGTCCCTCTGCCTCCCGGGAAAGAGCCCACAGCAGTGTCCTGAGTGGCCCCGGGGCCTGAGTCGCCTGCCCTCTCCCTTGCCTTTCGTACGTCTCTGACCCCTTCCCTGCTGTCCCTTCCCCGGTCACTCTGCTCCAGCCATGCTGGATGCTGGCCCCAATATGAGATGCTGCCCTGCCGTGCATCCCTCGTGTCCTGCTCTCCTGGTGAGGAACTGTTCTCCAGCACCCACAGGGTGGCTCCCTGTGCACAGGTCACTTGCACAGTGACAGGATGTGGCTCTGTTGCCAGGAGTTAATCTCCTTGTGTGACTTTAAAACACACACTAAGTCCTAACTCCACGCAGAGCTGAAAAGCATCACAAAGCCCCTGACCTGAAATTGATTCTGATGGAGATTTTCCAATACAGGGCAGTTTGTTTTTAAATGTAGTGAGATGACTGGAACACAACCTTCTCGGTTAGTAGGGGGCTTAGATGACAATGAAATGAGTTTTTAGTATCTTTTCCTTCGTTCAGCTTTTGGCAGAAAATCTGGAAAATATTTAAAAGACAACAAAATTCAGCTGCGAACCCACCACCCAGAGACCCTGACTGTTAGGGCTCTGGCTCCTTCCTGCAGCAGCTGGCTCTTGTGGAGCGTGACTGGGGAGGGCTGATCTGACTGTGCCACAGCACCACAGTGTCTGCTCGTCGCCCGTGTCCTTGTGATGCTGCTGTGAAGCTTTGTCAGTAGGCAGCCGCTCCGCAGAGCAGAGGGCCTCCAGAATGGGGTGGGCTCATCCGAGCAGCTGGAGCTTCTAGAGGAAGTGCAGCGACTGGGAAGAGGACATCCTGCCTGCGGGTGGCCTCAGATTCAGACCGCAGCACGGGCTCTTCCCTGGGCTTCAGGCTGCTGCTGCCTCTGGGGTTGAGGACTTACAGCCCCTCCAGGGTCATACACACTACACACCACACACACACTACACCTCCCAGACGTGCGTGCACGCACATGCTCGCAAGGCTGGTTCTCTGCAAGCCCCTGGCTCATGTGCAGGCGGGCCCTCGTCACAAGGTGGCTCAGGTCCTGCCGGGCCGGGCTCTCATCTGGCAGCTGTCAGAAGGTGTCGTCCCCCTGGGTTCTCGCTCGGACACAGGCTCCGTCTCCAGGCTCTGCACCCGGGAGCCCCCATCCCCTCCTCTTGGCCTCCTCCTCAGGGCCAGCAGCACCTCCTGTCCCTCTGCTCACACTGGGCTCTGCGCCAGGTCAGCGTGTGGCGACACACATGTCTGGGGGAGGGAGTGTGAAGGCTGAGGACAGGCCTGAGGGCACCTCGGAGTCCGGCCCTGCGTCCCCACTTCCCGAGCACTCTGACGTGGCTGAGGTCTCACGTGCACTGAGATTACGCTCCAGTTCCACGAACGACCATTGCCTACACTGCAAAGTTGCAAGCTTTCAAAACTCGAAGACAACTGACTGAAGATGTAATTTCCTATGCTAGTCAGAATTTAGTGTTCTAATTCTTTACAATGCATAACAGCGAGGGTGGAAATTCTGCCCGACTCCCTGTTATGCTGAAATGTTTCACCGAAACCCAGCGGCCTCCCGGGCTCTCGAGAGTGGCAGGAACATGGGTTTTTAGCATATGTTGCTGAATTGCTCAATGAAAGATTTGGAAAGCATGTTTTGAAAAGCAATTTCATAACTAAAAGCTCTCTTTGAAAAACCCTGAAATAATGTTTGCAATTTTAAATTAACTGTTTTTAGGTTGAGGTTGATAATATCGTTACTATTCAGCTATAATTAAGTCATTTGCTTTATATATTCCATCCTTCACACTTTCTATCTATTAGATGAAGAAATAACTGAATTCATACAGCTGCGTCTCATGTGCTAAGACTGAGTTGGATAGACTGCATTGTGTGGGAGAACCACACACCACAAGTTATTTAGTAAACTCACTGCTGTCTGTAGTTTTTTTAATTTTGCTGAACTGAGCCTGAGCCTTATAGATTTGCCTTCTTTGGCTCTGTCTCTGTACTGGGCAGGCTCACTGGAACCTTGCAGGCCAGTCATTCGAAGCCGTGGATGATCATTCGGTAGCAGAGTCCTCGTTCGGCTTTCACAGGAGCACTGAGCGGAGGCTCCTCTGCTGCACCATCAAGCGTGTGGATGGCGCTGTGGCCTCAGAGTGGCTCTGGTCTGAGGCCAGATGGCCTTGAGCAGACAGTTCCAGTTCCCAGGTGCTCCGTGTGCCCCGCGTCCCATCAGGAGCCGTGAGAAGCACCCACCGGAGGGACACGTGGGCCACAGGGCATGGGGCACACCTGGGGCTCAGCACATGCAACCTGCATGGTGTTGTCACCACACACGAACACTGAAAAGTTAGAAAAGTGGGAAGCTCATAGAATCAGATATTGTGAAAAACAGAGAAAAAGGACAACACTGTATTTACACATCTAACCAATCTTGGGTAGAAAAGAAAAGTAGTCAGTATCAAAAAATTACAAGAATTTGTAAAAGTAACTGAAAGGAGCAAAAATGATTAATAGTGGCTATATTTTTCTTAGTAACCCTATCTCTCCTTCATTTCATCCCCTCAACCCTGAGTTGAAGTGGAAATCAAAACCAGAATTGCAGAACACCTACAGAACAGTTCTTACGGAAGCATCACATACTAACGTAGGTGTGATGCATGCAGCGGAAGACAATCTTAGGGACTGCTGTGGTCTTCAACATTTCCAGTGTAACTATGCATTTGGCTGAAGCATGAAGCAACAAGATAGACCCAAGTGTGTCAAAAGGAAAAATATTAGCAATAAAAGCAAAAAAGGATAAATTAGAAAAAAGAAGTGACGGGAAGTTGGTGAGCCCTCCCGAGCCTGTTCAGCAAGGCAGTCCTGCCCAGCCTTTCCCTAGACCCCACTTTCCCATCTCAAGAAAGTCGGCAGACTGCTGCACCCAAAGCTGTTTTCCCTAAGAAGCCAATCTGTGGGAATATTCTAAGACCGGTGTTCCTAAAATTGAATGGTTTCTATAGATGGATTGATTGGCAACGGGTTTCTGTAAAGGGCCCAATATTTGGTGTAAGGATGCATGATCTAAAATTAAGAGATCTTCAAGCTGTTCTTCAGAACATGGTTTTCTAAGCAAGTGTCCTGTTCTATTTTCAAAGGGATGAGCTGTGGTCCAGCCTTGGCAGAGTCCTTACCCAGGTCCTTCAGGGCCTTACAGAGACAGGGAGTTAAGGTACGAGTGGTTTAAGGGTACTAAGAAGCCCATGAGAAGATGTGGAGTAGCTTCCACTGCAGTCCGATTCTTCCTCACTGTACCGATGAGGACGAAAGACTCAGAGGAGCCATGCCCCAAGAGAATCTCCCTATGACACTGCCAGAGAGAACTAGATGTTGCGGCACTGAGAAGGTCAGTGTCAGCATGGTCACAACACTTTCTTAGCAACACTGCACAATAACCAGACCTAGAAGTCACCGCCCTGCGAGGCACAGCTGATCACTGACATCTGGAAGGGATGTGTAAGACCCACAGGTCTGTCCTGGGAGGCTGCCCTGTCTATGTGGCAGGGTTGAGATCCCTACGGCCTTCAACCCTGGTGTTACACCTGCAAACAGGCCACACATGAGAGGAAGCCTGGCTGCGGGGGAATGGAGTGTGCTGACAAGTGGACCTTGAGGAGGAGAAGCTCTAGGACCATCTGGCGGACCTGCTGTGCCTGCAGCAGCCCTGAAGGCGAGAAGCAGGGTGGAGATGACACAGGAGGGGTCTACAGATGGACAGGACCCCAGCTCTGCCTGGCTGTGGAGATGCAGGCCGGGGCCCTGCCTGAGACCTGCCCCAGGAGGCCTTTGGAACCAAGGAGCAACCTCAGCAAGACAAGCAGGGGGCTCGACCAACAGCAGCAGCTGGAGCCCCCTCCACGGGCTGGAAAGTTGGCATTAAAACAAGATGCCATAGGGGCCAGGGATCTAGCTCAGTGGCGCCGCCTGCCTCGCAAGCACAAGTCCCTAGTTCGATCCCCGGCACCAAAAAACCCCACAAACAAGTAAACAAACAAACATAATGCCATAAACACAGGAAGAGTAGAAAAGAATAAACAGAATTTTAAAATTGCATTCAAAAATTTGTCTTTCTTTCTACTTAGTTTTTTATTTGACTTTAAGAAAGGCAGTATCAGAATAGGACGACAGTTGTGTGTACCTAGGAACAGAGACGGTGAGCATGGACTCAGACTTGTGGGGAGGTGGCTGTAACGCCCAGCCGAGGGACAATACGGGGGAGCGGTGTCCCTTTCCCTGGGCCTGTGGGGCTGCAGCTGTGCGGGGCGCCTACTCCCAGGGTCAGGGCCTTTCACCAGACCGTGCATGCCACGGTCCTGCTGAGAGGCCGTGCCATTGCTGGGCCCACAGGGGCCATGCTCAGGGCTGCACACACTCCCTGCACTGGCAGCAGCCTGGAGGCAGCAGGCCTGGCTTCCTCTGCAGAAATGAGACTCGGAAGCCTCCCACCCACAGTGGTGGGGAAGCCGTGAGTGAGGACACCAGCCCAGGAGCAGATGGCTCTCTGTGGACTGGAAAATGGCACGCTGAAGGTGGGCGGTCTCCTCCGGGAGGCCAGCGCCTGGCCCCTCCTGCACTGATGCGAAGGTGTTGAGGACTGGGGAGTGTGACTCTGTCGTACATCCCACCGAGCCGGGAAGACCTTGTGCCTGCTTCCCAGGAGCCAGCACGGCAGGCGGCTTGTTAGGATGATCAGCAGTGGCCCCTGAGGGGCTCGAGGACAGAGGTCTTATCCATGCATTCAGCGAGGGCTGAGCACAAGACATGGCAGGAGGACTCTTGGACAGCGCGAGGGAGCCACTCCTGCCTCAGTGCCGCTCAGACCCCAGGAAGCCACACACGGGTGCAGTGAGCTCAGCACGGAGAGGACAGACTGCAGGGCTCCTGACTCCAGAGCTTCTGGGATGTGGCAAGCCTGAGCACCAAGACTGGAGACTCTGGGGCACTCATCCAGGGCTGTGAGGGTCGCAGGAGAGCCGGAGTACCAGCCTCCCCATGTCAGGTCACAGCACGAGGAATCTGCCAGATGCAAACTGGATCAGGGACGATGGGCTGCAACTGCTGGCAGGGTTGGGGGCATCTGAGGAGGCTCCAAGACCCAACACCAGGCAACGCAGGAGCCCAGGCTGCAGGACGCGTGGAAAGTGGCTTGGGGACCCTCACTTCACCTTCCCAGATTGGGTGTGACCCGCCGCAGCTTCTCTGGAAAGTCCTGATGCTCATGCTGGACGCTGGAGGAATTCACCTTGTCCCAAGAGGAGCCCGTTCTCCCGACGTTCAGCACACAGCTGCTTGCCAACTGGACCGGGGCAGGGCGGCACAGGCGTCCAGCTTCCAGGGCTGTGCTGCTTTGGGTGTGGACATGCTCCCCAGTGCAGGCCTGCAGCAGAGGAAGGTGGACACCTGAGTGTCCACAGGCAGCTGGCTCCTTCCTTCCTGGCTCCAACCTTGTGGAGCCAGTGGTGGGGGCTGGGGGAGGTGCCTGGAGCATCCTCGGCCTCAGTTGCCTTCTTGGGAGCTTGGGGTGAGGCTCTTCTTCCCCTCATCATGCCTGTCTCCACCTCAGGGTGCTGGCTGACACGCCTCTGCTCTGCCTGCTCCTCTCCTTGGGGTTTGCTGGCCCTGGTCCAGTCTCTCAACCTGCAGCCTTTCTCACTGTCTGCACAGCTCTGTGGATTTGGGCAAATGCTTAGAGTCAGTAGCCATCTCCAACACCAAGGGGCGGAGCTCTCCTTTTCTTCCCATTACTCTGTGTGCTGTGACTGTGCTCTTAAGCGTCTGTGCTTAAAGGCTTCTTTCAACATTGCCTGAGGCACAGGTGTGCTTTCTCAGCTTGCCTGAGCTCTTTCTTTCCCTCCCTCCTTCCTTTCTTTCTCTTTTTTCCTTCCTTCCTTCTCTCCCTATCCCTTTCTTTCTAAGAAAGTCTTGATTTTGCTTGATTTATGACAGATATTTTCTCTAGGTCTGGAATTCTGGAGAACAGGCTTTTCTTATTACTTTGATGCTGTCACTTCACTGTTCTCTGGCTGGAAGAGTTCATGACGAACATCTGGTTGGATTCCTTGCTCTTCTGTGTGCAATGTGTCTGTTATTTTTCTCTGGTTTTTTTTGAAGGTAATTGCATGAAAGTCCGTGGTTCTGTTTGGTAGTCATCTCATAGGGTCTTCCCTCTGGGATGCAGTATTCTCGTGTTTAGACTCCAGAGCTTATTTCTTCTCTGTGCAGCTCTCCTTTTCTTTCTGTGATTCCAATTGTGTGTGTGTTGGACCCTCTGATGTTTCCACAGCTCCTAGAGACTTGTGTCTGCTTTTCATCTCCCAGTGTTTCCTCTCTGAGCTTCAGTTTGGTAGTTTCTGTTGACCCATCTTCAATCCATTTTTAAATTCACTGATTACTACTCAGTTATGTGGAGACCACTGCTAAACCAGCTGCAATCTCTACTTTTAACACCACGGTTTTTATGTGCAGTTGTTCTCCTTGACTCTTTCTTTTAAGTTTTGTCTCTCTTGCTTCCCCTGTAGGTAGGCACACAGCCTCCTTTCCCATCCGATCCTTTATCACTTATCACATTTAAAATTTTTCTCTGCTGGTTTGTGGGAACACTGTGTCGTCTCCACAGTTGTTGCCCAGGATGGCAGCTGGTGAGGAGTGCTGTTCTTGGCCAGCTCCTTCTCTGGCCCAATCCCCTGGGGACTGGCACCTGAGTAATGTGCAACTCCTTACGATGATATACCAGATAATATGCAGTCAAACAGTGTGGTGTATTGCGTTTTTACATCTTTGTAAGCTTTTCGGAAATGTTTTTGGAATAAATTTTAGATATCCAGTTGCAAATGGTGTACTCTCCAAAAGTTTTAATTTTTGACAATTATTCATTTTTAGATTATAGCAATATATTTAAGTTGTAAAGGATCTTTACATATGAAGAATATGAACATGTTATTTTTTATACTGCAAAACTCTTTCCTAGGTTATTACTATTGTTTTACCATGGTGAGAGTACTTTCAGTTTGTTGGTCTGTTTGCTTTGACCATGAATAAATTTTTAAATTTTGGGGTTCAATGAGTCAGTGTCTGACAGTTTCCTCCCCACAGGACCAGGTGTAAATAACTCTTCTCTACGCCAATATTACAGAATATTAATACATATTCATGTATGTCCATGTATATGCTCATGTATGGAGGTATGTGTAATACAATTTTGATGCTTTAATCTATCAGAATTTACCTTTACTTAAGATAGAATGTAGTTCTTGAAATAAGTTCTCCTTTCTTAATAAATCTAAAGTACTACCTTCACCTGAGAATGACTCAGAGATGGTAAAAATTATTTTTGATTTTAAAAATTCAAGTAAGCAGAAAAAACTAGAGGCCCCCAAGAAATTACTTGGTATAGCTTTCATAATAGCCAAGACTGAACTGATTAATTTAAGTACTTCAGACACTAGAACATAAGCTAATTTGAAATGACATTAGCTGGATTCAGTAGTAATGGAAGCCTGCATTTCAGGGAGGTGAATCCTGCCCTGCACACAGCCCCTAAAGGTCCTGATCCGTGGACCCAGGTGCTGAGGACAGCCAGAGGCACGAGCACAGGTATGACGAGGACTTTGCCTGTTGGATTTGTTTTATTTTTTCTTTTGACAGTGAAAGACTTCCTTCTTCTGTGGACTATTCTAGAGAACACAGGAAGGTAAAAGCAGAAATGATATATGAATAATAAGGATGCATCTTAAACCGTTAACTACAGGACTGGGACTGATCTTTCAACAGCAGAGGGCAAACTGTTTTCCACAGAATAACCCTGGCTCTGTTCCTGGAGGTCAGGCTTTCTGCAGAGCAGCAGCAGCCTTCACAGAAGAGCTTTCTATTGCATGCTTCAGCCGATGATGCGATATTGGCCAATCAAAGGTCAGGCTCTTCAGTCCTGCACAGACCCCAGCCACCGTGGAAGCTGCCCATTCCCGCAATGGCAGAGGACATGGATGTGCTCACCTCCCACAGCTTTAGTGTGCAACAGGATAACCCAGCCACAAGCGTGTGAACCATGCCGATCCAGTTGGAGTTAGCACACAATTACTAAGTTCATCTTGTCATGATTTTGCATTCTCAGATACTGTCAGTGCTAAGGCAAGCTGTTTGTGCGTACCAAGAGGGGAGTAAAGATCTCATACATGAAGCAGATATTCATTCTTATTTTCATCGTTTGGGTCTCTGTATCTTAGGAGACTTTGGATCGGCTCCTGCGGGAAGCTGTGTGGTGTGAACGGGGAGCGATACTCAGTGCATCGGTACATCCAATAATTCCCAACAGCATTTTAAATACAGCCTCATGGTTGTCGGTGCTGATGAGCTCAGCAGTTTTGCTGAGTACAAAGTGAACTCTAGAATGAAGATGGCACAGGTATGCAGCTTTCTGGGAATTACAAGATGAAATGAGTTCCCCTTGTCTGAGCTCCCGCACTTGCTCAGGGCTTCCCCGCAGGCCCTGTGTGAGCTCAGGAAGGAGACTGAGCCGACTGCTGTTCCTAGACACAGGCTGCTTACGTGGGCGTGCAGGCTGCATGGCTTCTGCAGGTGAGATTCAGCTGCAAGCCAGGCAGCTTTCTCCCTGCACACTAATGCTCCTGAAGTCACCCCTGGCCCAGCACCATGAGCAGCAGCCTCTGTGCTTCAGTGAGAAGCTGCTGCCCCTCTGACTGCCATTCCCTCGGGACACGGCAGCTCGCTGTGCAGACACAGGGAGGACACAGGTGTGCGGCATCAGGAGACATCCATTGGAAGAAGCGGGCCTGCGAGCCAGTGGCTTGTTCTACTCCTCATATTCTCAGAGCTTGGCAGTACCAGTTCCCCAGAGACCTATCTGTTTCTATTTGGAAGTTCAATTTATCAATAACGCACGTTTAAACACAGGCAGACAGCACACGCGGTTATGTTTGTAAAGCTTGTCCCTCCCTCCCCTTGACAAAACTGCTGCCTAGAAATGCACTCACGGGGCCACAGGGAGCAGAGAGGCCCCATCTGAGGTCTGTGCACAGGCCGACGCACACACGCACACGGAAATGCGCGCTCCTGGTGCTAGAAATGACCTGAATGATCGGAAGGCCGTGGAGTGTCAGGCCGGGCTGGAAACCACACACAGACATCTCCCAAGCTCTTTCCTTAGTTACCCGTGAGAGACAAATAACTGAATGTCCAGCTGGTCATTCTTGGGAACAGACACGAAGGCTGACGGCCACGGGCTCGCCTGTTTCCAACGAGCGTGGGTTGACGACAGCCAGCCCACAGCCGAATAGCTCTGTGGAGAGAGGACATGCACGGAGGACAGGACAGCCCTTCTTACGTTTGGTGGTCTCCAAGCGGTCTCTGCGGGATGGGCTTCAGCAGCGGCTCGGGC
This sequence comes from Heterocephalus glaber, assembly GCF_000247695.1. The sequence goes on along the minus strand of NW_004624861.1, from coordinate 869,017 downwards.
CGCAGGGCCACCGTCGGGGAGGTCTTGGGGCTGGAGTCCGACTCCCCGCTCTCCTCGTCCCCCATGGCTTTGATGTAGCTGCCGCTTCGCATCCTCCGGCAGGGGATCTCATCGTCCTTGCCGCCGGGGGGATACCCACCCCACTCGTCCTGCGGCACCTAGGAGAGAGCACACGCAGCATCAATCTGGTCCAGCCGTGGCCGTGCTGGGTGGCACACTCTCTGCCGCCCCATGGAGACCTACTCTGCTGTCGTTCATCGGCACTGAGATGCAGAAAGACAGATGGTTCTCAGCACCGTCTTTCGGATCCTAAAAGGACATGAATATGAAATTATTGGTCTTCTTTCCATCATAAAAGTAACAGGAGCATTATGGAAAAAGTGAGAAAATATTAGGAAAGTAGGAAGGGAAAAATCATTTTTTTTCAGCAGCTGAGAAAAAACACTGATAACATTTAAACCTATTCCTGGCATAAAAGGAAACTGCAAATTGAGAAAACTGGAAACAGAAAAGAATGGAAGAACAGAAGGAGGAGAAGGAAATCCCGTGGCACTGTAAAACTTCTCCTCTGGTGCGGCCTAACAGGGGAGCAGAGGCCTAGCTCGAGCAGTAGCTCCAAATCGTCTGTACAAACACATGCACGTGCAGGCAGGAGCCTAAGCGCCTGGCCCACGCAGCTCACGAGGGTTGGCACAGGCACGCACCCTTGCAGGCCCACTGGGGTGCCCACTGCAAGCTTTCATGCCGCAGCTCTGGCCACCAAGGACCAAGCAGGGCAGTATTTGGTGTTCACCTGTCGTCCATGGGACTGCAGATCCTCTCTCTACCACACACACAGAATGGGCAGGTAAATGGGCTGCTCCTGGAAACATGGCCCAGTAAGGGAAGCTCCACGCTTGCTCCTTCCTGATGGCACAGTGGCTTCGGTACAGTTGACTCTGAAGCCTAAATTGAAGGAGGCAAAATCCGGCAGCCTGCAGCTGCAGAGGGCAAGGGCTCCAAACACTCCCTGGCCCTCACCATCACATGGAGCTGGTGGTCCCAGGACTCCGTGTACATCTCCTGCTGGACAGAAGACTGTCCCAGTGTGCGTTGGGGACAGGGACACTGACGATCTTCCACAGGAAAGCATTCATGCTTTTCTACTGTGACTATCCAGGCCATGGGTCCATGGTTCATGTCACACTGACCAGGTGTCCTGCCGTTCCCGCCCCGGCATGGTGAGGAGTGGCTAATACTGCACTCCCCAGGACCCAGCTTGGCTGCAGGAAAGTCGCCTTTCAGCTGCAGTGCTTCCGTTTGTTTCCTAAGTGACGCTGTCCATGCAACAGCCAGAACAGGAGCTGGGCCAGGGAAGTGTGCTTTATCACACTCTGCACCTGCAGCTGGCCAGGCAGATGTTGTTCGGATCATGCATCTGTGGGCAGGGCCCCTGAAGGGAGGACGGAGTAGGTTGCTTCTGTTTTTGGAAGCAGCAGTCCCTTGGGTTGCCTCTGGTACCTGAAGCTCACCTGGACCATAGCAGTGTGGCATTGGCAAATATAGACAATATAGACATTGCCATGAGGACCGGGCTCCACTGGACAGAAAGGTGTGGCTCCTGTTCTGCAGGCCCAGCCCTGCATCCACTGTGCATCGTGAGGTGGACTAGGGGTCTGTGGTCCCCTGTGGCCTGTGTTTCTGACACCTTTAGACCACAGTCCATGCCAGAAGCTGTGAAATGCAGGGCACATCCGAAGGCACCAGAAGTGCTAATGTCTTGGGTGAAGTGGAAGCTGTTCAGAATGCCTTGCAGAGCTCCCAAAGTTGCAGGCAGAATAACACAAAGGCCTAGTGACACACAGAAGGCTCCATCAACAAGAAGTTAGCAATTGAGAAAATGGGCATCAATCTGCCAGGGAGAATCTGAGTTTCAGGGGAGACATCAGTTCCTGACACCAAGTGTGGTTGAACAATGCAAAAATGACCGATGACAAATGAAGGGTGAATTTCTCCGGGCACCTGACAACTCCTATCTCTCATCAAAGTCAGTTTCTGATAGCCAGATGGAGAAGGATGCAGCGAGCAGGCATTTCTGGGCCACCTCAGCCAGGCAGTGGTGGCAGGAGGGTTGGATCTTCATGGTGCTTGGCATACTGCTCAGTCTGACCACAGCTTAGCTTCTCGGGATGTGTCCCGGGACAGGAGAGCCAGTGTCCAGCATCGGCGGGTCACTCATTAGGGTGAAGAAAGAAAGAATGATAATATCTTCTCCTGAGGTGGCCTCAAATATTATAATCATACTACTCATACGTCAAAAACAATATTATGGAAGAACGTGTATTTAGCAGTAGAAAGTTCATGAGGGGTCTTGGTCTGTTTTTTGTTGCTCTAATTGAATACCACAGGCCAGGCAGTCTCTAAAGAATGAGCCAGAAGCCCAAGAGCAAGACCCCACTTGTGCTTGGCATCCAGGGAGGGGCTCCCGTGGCACCATCGGGAGAGACACAGCCAGCTGCCCCTCTGATCCCTTCCCTTCTTATAAAACCATGGATGCTACCCGGGGCCCCTTCATGACCTCATCAAATCCCAGTCTTCTCTTCAAACCCACCTCCGAATCCCTGGCACATGGATTTGGGTTAAATTTCCAACACGGGAGCTTTTGGAGACATGGTCAAGCCCTCACCCTAGCCCTTTCAAGCAGAGGGGCTGCCTATGCCAGAACAGAGCTGGAGGTGCCAGCGGGGCACCAGGAGGGGGCGCTGTGGGCCCTCCAGTTATTTGTCTCTCACTTCCATTTTTAACATTTTCATGTTTTCAATGGTACTACATTCCAGCAGAGAAGACTGGCTTAAAATGAGGTGAACTGGAGTGTGGTCAGGGTGGGAGAACCCAGTCCAGGAGGACACGGTAGTGGTGGCTGCTGCAGAGCTGGTGCCTGGTGCCCAGGCAGTTTCCTGATGTGTCCAGCGGACCTCAGAGCAGGAGAAACCGGTACCCGTGGCGCAGCCCTGCACCAGGGTTGGAAAGCTGCACCCTTCCCTGAGAACGTGCCCAGAGGCGGTCACCAGCAAGGGGACAGATGCCACCAACAGAGATCCACTCTGGCAGGCTCGGGATTCGTTTGCTTTGTGAATCAAAACAAGTTTCCATAAAAAACAAGGTGAGGATTTTTTCATCAGCCTGTAAATTAACAAATGAGACCAGCTTGTATGTTTCTGTTCCTGATTTAAGGAGCCAATTTCACAGCCTTTGACCGAAAAAATTCAATACAGAAAGAGTGTAAACCAGAGTCAGTTTCCGAGTAAGAATCCAAGCACGAAATACTGACTCCCAAGCATATGTCCCAAGATTATCAAAAACACAGAAGAGCAGTCCCGGAAGCCAGCAGGCCCGGGTGTGTTAGCGTTAGAACCTGCAGGCTGACGAGGCACAGGCCCCAGGCAGCTCCCAGAGAAGAGTGCTTTCTCTCCAGGTGGCACCAGTCCCCCATTGCTTCCCTGCACACCGGGGTGGATGGCATGAGTCGTTTCTAGGAGCGGCATTCTCCTACGGTGGACACCAGAGCACACCATGACCCTCCCTGTAAGGATGGCTCCACACTGCACATTAAAATATCTTTTCTTTCCCACAGCAAAAGGCACAGGCATGGGGTTCTGTAATAATATTTCCTGTCAAGTGTTGAGGCCCAGGAAGAGAAAGATCTCCCAAAGCTGAGTTCCCACAGGAAATGTCCTCCTGGCTCCTCCAAGGATGCGACTGCGCATGCTCTAAATTCACGCTGGGCGCAGCAGCCGAAAGGGGGCGGGGCGGGTGGGCAGAGCTTGAGGCCACCAGGCAGCCTCACCCCGCCATCCTGGGGGAGCGTTTCTGCACCCACGGGAGGCCCAGCTCACGTCTGCCTGACTCTGAAAATCAGTTTTCCGACCTGCAGCTTCCTGAGCCTTGGACCTAACTATGCTCTGTGTAAAACAAAAGCTTTTGGTTTTGTGTTTTGCAGTTTTGATGAGCAATGGATTTTTTTCAGGACCACAACTACCATGTAAACAAAGAGACGAGAACTTGGTGTTACTGACATTTTACCAGGAGCTGTAGGCTACTGTGTCCAGACCCCGGGGCTGACAAGGCTCTGGTGGCATCTGAGTCCTGCCCGTCTAGTTTGCAGCTTCCGATTCCAGTGATTCTTCACCTAGAAACAGGCACCAGAGACTTCACTGCTGCTGTGCCCTGACATTTTCCACATCAAAATGTTTTTATTATTTTCCTTTCAGTTCTTTGTTACACTAGAGTTCCAGCCCTGTGGGGTATGTGTGTGTGTGTGTGAGTGTGTGTGTGTGTGTGTCACCGTGAATGTCAGCAGGTTATGTGAAATTCATTTTAGAACATCCAGGGAGGTGAGAAATATGTTCTACAAATGAGACCCCTGTGTGCGAGTGTAGGAGTCACTGTGCAGAGCGGAGGCCGCGGCAGTGGCGGCCCGGCCCTGCCCTCTGCGAGCCGGAGGGCACACAGGACGGGCTGGGTGTCTGCAGGACCCGGCAGGGCTTCACAAGGAGGCTTCCCGCTGCATGGCTGGCTTCCCGCCTGAGAGAGCTGAGGCCGCTGCGGGGCCGGGCCGGAGGAGAAGGACTGGGGGTCTAGGCACGGAGGCAGGAGCAGGGGGAAGCAGGGAGGAAGCGAAGCCGCAAAAGAGGCAGACAGCGCGGGAGCAGGGTGGGCGCTCCTCCAGATGTCTGCACGGCGCCCTCTGCTCACGCCAACCGAAGCACAGGCAGCGACACTAAGGCCAGGTGGGGACTGGGGTCCTGGAGGGACGGCTTTGGGACCGGTGCAGCCTGCTCTTCCTTGGCCCTGCTCTCTTGGCCAGAAGGTCTTTCCCTCCCCTTCCCCGGCTGGCTCTCTGTCTCTTTCGGTTTCGCTCTCCTCTCTTCCTTTCCATCGAGAGCCATTCGTAGCAAGTTACCCTGGAAACGAGGCCCGCTAGAGGGACCTCAAGGCTGGAAAGGACCTTCTGACCCGGAAGAGCGGCCACAGTCGGCAGAGGCTGATGGCCGGCCGGGGGTGGGGGGGAGGACACTGGACCGGAAGGCCCCGCAAGCTCGCCCTTCACTTGCAGACTCCCCCTCTGCGGGGCCTTCACTTCCTCTCGGCTGTGCCCCGTCCTGTTGCCCAGGCGCAGCCCTACCCCAGAGCCTGATGCAGGCCCTGATGATGATCCTGATGGCCGGTCCCACGCTGGCCACTGGGAGCGCCGTGCAGGCTCCTGCTCACGCTGCCCTTGTTCCTCCTGGCTGCCTGTGCTGCCCAGGTGGCCCGCATGGCTGCATCGGGGGGTGCGAGCAGCACTCTGTTCACAGCCAGGGATCTCCTGGCCTCGGGCCTGCACACCCACTCTTCGTACCCTGGGACTCACCGTGTGCAGCTGGGCTCCTTCCCTCCTGTCCCTCCCACCCTCGGCTGTGACGGGGAAGGCTCCCCCTGTAGGCTTGAGGGTAAGCAGCGACGCTGACCAGTGCCAGGCCTAGACCAGGAGCTCGAGGGCAGAGCTGCTTTTCATCCAGTGGGCCTTGGCGTCCCCAGGGCACTGCTGCGCACTGAGCTTCTTACACCTCTGCCTGAGAGCACGAGAGCCGAAGCATCCTGACATGTCATCAGCACTGTGGGGCCACGGAGCTGGGGACCCGGACAGGACTTGGCTGGCTTTCCTGAAGATGTGGGTGTCCTGGGCTCCTCCATCCTCCGGGTGGGGATCCTGGGCTCCTCCATCCTCCCGGCCCCTCCAGGGCAGGGAAGGTCCTGTCTTATGGAATCCACATGGCGGCACCTGGACGCCCCCTGGAGCATGCAGGACAGATGTGCTTCTTCACTGGGGTCTTGGCCAAGTAGTCAGACCCCCACCGGGGCGCAGGTGGCAGAGGACAGGCTGAGCTCCGTGCCTCCCACAGGCCGGGGTCTGGATTATGGAGCCGATGCTAAAGACCACAGCAGACAGGCTGCCGGAGTGACCCCGCCTCTACACGGGGCAGGTGTCTGCCCACCTCCCTGTCCTGTGTCCTGCTCTCTGCTCCTCATCCCGCACGGCCACTGTGGTGCAGGCTGCTGACCCCACCGCCACTGTCCTGCTCCTTCGGTGACAGCCGAGGGAGCTCCGGGGAGGCCAGGCTCTCAGCAGAGCCAACACAGCACACAGAGCCTGCACCTCGCACACCGGGAAGCCACCGTGAAACTAGGGCCGAGGACACACTGCCAGAGCAAGGGCCAGCCAGGACAGAGGCAGGGACTCGGGACCCGCCTGAGCCAGAGTTCATGCAACTGCAGGAAAACCCAGCAAGACACCAGGGACCACTGACAGCCAGTGCGCCACCAAAGCAATTCAGAGCCGAAGGAGGAATTCAGCAGAGGGAGGGGTCGCTAAAAAGACCCAGATGAATCTCAGCGCTGAAGAACACAATATAAGGGCTGAAAATGCTGCCAAGAGCCCCAAAACAGGCACGTCAAGCAGGATAGGAATTTCTGAACTTGAAGACAGGGCCTTCGAAGTAACCCAAACAAATGGAATTAAATAGAGCTAATAAAGCCTGGAAAACTCTAGAGCACTATTAAACAAACAAATATTTGAATTATGGGTACTGCAGAAGGAGCTGAGGAGAAAAAAGGCATAGAAAAGATTCAACAAAATAGTAAGTAAAATGTTCCCCAATTTTGGGAAAATGTGCACATCTAGATCCATGGATCTCAAAGGACTCACAATAAATTTGACTAAATAAAAGTCTTTTACATGGCATAATACAGTCAAACCGTGAACAGTACAAGACAGATAATTCTACAGTTAGCAAGAGAAAAGCGTCGAGTCGTATCAAGAGAAACCTCATTAGACTCAGAGCAGATTTCTCTGCAGCTACTGTACAGGCCAGGAGAGAATAGGGTGACGCATTCCACATCCCGAAGAAAAAAACCAAAACAAAAGTCTGCCTGCCACAGCTTAGGTATCACATGGCTTCTCTTATATGAGAAATCAAAAGTATAAATAATTTACAGTGCAAAATAAAAGATAGAAAATAAGGAAAAACCTGCCAACCAAGAGCACTATATCCAGGAAAGCTAGTTTTCCAAAGCAAAGGGAAGTAGTCTTTCTAAGACAAGCAAACCTGAGGGAATTGCTACCCTGCAGCAAATGCTCCTGAGAATCCCTCATCCAGACACTGAGCATTGTGCAAACACGCTGGAGTGCAAACCCATGAGAAAAGCAGATGCAGAACAGAAGCAAACTTTTAATACAGAAAGAATCCCAAACCATACAAACAAACAAGAGAGGAAAGGACATAGGGAACGGCCAAACAAAACATGACAGCAGCGAGTCCCACAAGCCATCTCCCACCAGAGCTACCTTCCTTCCCGGGCTTCTGGATGTGGTAAAACGGAGGCGTTCAGTGTAGAAAGCGACCCCTCTCTGCCTCCTGGGAGAGGGAGGTGGGCTGGGCAGTGCCCCAAGGGCTGGTGAGGGTCGTCCTACGTCAGACACAGGGGCAGAACAGCCAGGGGACAGGGTGGAAGTGCATGGGGTGCAGGTGAATGCCTCCCCTGGAGGCCCCTGGGGAGCTGTTCACCCCAGACCAGGCTGCACTGAGCCCCCGGCCAGTGTCCCAGCATCAGACATCGGAAGCATGGGCATCGAAGCACGGCCTTAGGTGGTACGTCTGCTGATGCAGAAAACAGAGAACAAGAGCGCGGGGAGGAATAATACAGGCCCGGATTCCTTCTGGTTCTGTGCACAGTGTTTGACCTACTTACCATCTTCTTGCAATGTTAACTACAAGCTCAGAACAGGCTGAAGGTGGAAATAAAACGCGATCCTCTGTTCACGCAGAGATCTAGTTTTTGGAGAGAAAATGAATGGAGCTTCTGAACATTTGCATCTCCCTTCCTGCTCTTCTAATCTTTACTTTACAGCAGCACTTACAGACAAATCTGTTAGTTCCCTGAACTAAACTGCAGTTCTGAAGTCAAAGCTGGGCTGGTGATGACCCGGAAACCTACGACTTCCCATCAGGGAGTGTAAAGTGGTCAGCAGGGCAATGTCTTTGAAGGCGCTGGACATCCCTTCTACGGAGTCCTGGGACATGCCCTGAGGAGACTCGCGCACAGTGGTGTGCGGCCTCCATCACTGCTTCACCACAAGGCGGGTGACCACTGGGGACCATGAGGATGGAAGGCAGCACTGCTGCCTCGCTGGGGTGAAGGGGAGGTGGCTTGCTGCTGGAGGGAGGGGCCCTCGTGAATGACGGCTCTGGGGTGCTTCCTGGGGCCCCCAACCCGCCCATCCTGAGGCAAGGGCCCTGCCTGGCCTTGGGATGATGGTGTACAGATTAACTTCGCAGGATGTGAGCTGGATGGAGTGAAGACCACCCCTGGCCACGTCTGCTGGAGACCCGACTGCTCATCACAGGGTGCAGTGCGAGGCAGGGCCACGTGACCATGCTCTCTCTGGCGCTCACACAGTACGTACTTAATTCCAGGGGACTTCACTCTAATGCTTCCTTCCACTGAGTTGCATCTTTTCACAGTATCAGGTCACAGCTTGTCATTTTTGTCTTTCATCGTACTACAAACAGACACACTGTTTGGGAGCCTGGAAAATGCACTTTGCTAAGACCATAGCTCGCCTGACCCCTTCTCAGATGCTGCTCAACTGCTGGCTCATTGTGGCTCAGGCCCAGGCAGAGCGGGGGACCAGGGGAGATGTGGTTCTAGACGAGGCTTCCCCATGCCCTGCAAGGCCAGCTGAGAGCAATGACTGTGACCAACACGGCACAGCAGGAGCCATGGGCAGGGTCCAAGCACAGCAGCGCTGGGGACCTTCGGAGACAGAGGGCAGAGGAGCATCTGCAGTGACACTGGACAGAGTCCAGACTGCAGGCCAAGGGCCAGCACACTGCTGCCAAACCCAAGGCAGTTAAAAAATACACCAGCCCAAAGGCGGAGAAGGGAGGAGAGAGGCAGAGGGGAAGGGACTCAGATCTTCAGCCCCACTGAGGCCCCTCCTCCGGATCCTGATGCAGATAGACCTGCTAAGAAGAAGGCCACAACTTGGGAAATTTGCATAGTGACTCAATTTGGAAAACACTGAAGAATTACCGTTCGGAATATGCGATTGGTATTGTGGACCTGTTTCAGAAGGAGTCCTGTCTGCCAGTGGATCTTTCAGAGATGAGAACGGAGGTGTTTACAGCCCAGCTATGTGGTCTGGGGGGCGGGTCTGGGAGGGACCGGTGAGGAGCAGGGGAAACAAGACTGACCCGCTCGGAGGGCTTCGGTCAGCGGGGACAGGCATGGGCTCCGTCTTGTGATGCTGACTCTTGTGGACCAGTGGCATTTCTCATGGCTGAACACTCACGCAGGCTGTGTGGGCCTGAGCTGCCCGGACAGGGCTGTGCTGGGAGCCACAGGGCAGCAAGCGGGAGGGCCCGGCAGCCCGGCGGTGAAACGCCAGGGTGGTAGCATCATCCTGTCATGTTCACGAGACACCAAAGCAGACATTTCTCAGGGAAACAGAAAAGGCAAGAGTGCGTCTGCAATGACACAGCCAGAGTGTGGACCCAGGTCTGTTCACCGAGTCCCGTTAGCTAAGGAGAGACAAGTCTACATGCGGAGGCTAAAGCTCACCACCTACAGGAAAACTTCAAGCCTCTTCCCTGCTATCAAAATGGCATTTTCCCCAACTAGCAATCTGTGTCTGAGTAGGCCTGTCTCCACCTGGGATGTGGTCAGCGTCTCCTTCAGAGCTGGCCCGAGAGCGGGACAAGGCACAGGAGGAGCTGGGCTGGGCAGGGCCGCATCACGGGCGCCGCGCCGGTTCCCGGCCGTCTCTGCTCTGCTAATCTGCCGCCTGGCAGCTCAGCGGGGATCCAGCACCACTACCACGCTTTCCGGAGGATTTCTCCAGACCGACGGGCATGGGACCTGCTCCCAGGCAAGCCAGACAGATGCGTGGAGGCGAGGGCACATGATACAATGCGAGAGGCAAGAGGCCCGTGACTCCCTGGTCCTGCTGGCAGGCACCCCTGCAGCTGGAGCTTCCCAGCATCCCTGGCAATGGGTAATGGCACGACGAGGAGTCAGAGAGGGAGCTGTGTAAAGCGCAGGGATCTGCAGCGTGCCCACTCTGCCAGCCACTGTCCTGTCCTTGGTAAATTAATCTCAGCCCCACCCCAGAGAGACACCGATTTCCTGTACCTTGGAGTCCAAGGCACTGCTGCCAGGTCGGACCCAGCTCCGGAGAGAGGCCATCCCACCGCCACTGGCAGCTTCAGGGGCCCACATGCCGCGGGGCCAGGGCACCTCTATGGCTGCTGCTGAATCCCTCAGCCTTCGGGGCCTTGAGGAACGACCCACCGTGTTTACAGGCACGGACCAGTGGAGTCCTGAGAGGCCCCGACAGCCAACGTTACTCTCTGCGGCTTCCTACCAAAGCTGCCTGGGATCACTGCAGCTACCTCAGGGTCCGTGAGTTTGTGAGTGATAGGAAGATGTGGTACAAGGACACATGGAATACTACTCAGCCTCAAAAGAGACGGAAACTCCCGTTTCCAACAACGTGGGTGGACATGGAGGCCATTGTGCAAGACAAACAAGCTAGGCACACAGCCCCAGCCCTGTGAATGCTAAAACACTGGAGCCCACAGAAGCAGAGCACGGAGGCCGGCTACCGGGCTGGGCTGGGGAGATGTTGGTCAAAGGGCGCTTAGATTGCAGGGCAAATTTCAGGGCCCTATTTTACTACATAGTGACGAGAGTTAATGACCACATAGTGCACACTTCAAAGGTACAGTGGGGTAGCTCTGGGTTACAGGAAAATATTTCCCAAAATAACCAGAAGAGAGCTCGAAAGTTTCCATAGAAACGATTAGGGTTGGAGAAGGTAGAGCGTCCATCACTGCGCTGACCATTACCTATCATATCCATGCACCGCATGATCACTGATGGCCCACACACCACGTTTCAATAAAAACCACAAAGAGAGGCCTGAGGTGTTCTCAGCACAAACACACAAGGGCGAGAGGCAAAGTGCACGCTAGTGAGCGTGTCTCCAGCTTCCTACAGCACACACGCATTTCAGCACTGCCCTGCGCACCGGTGTACTTACACAGCCCTTTCCCGCCAGTCAGAGGTGGTGACAGTAATGCCCAGGGGCGGGCGCCTTACCTGGAGGTAGTGGCACGGCCGCAGGGCGGGCTTCACCTCTGGGTGGGCCAGCGGCTTGTCCAGGTTCAGTGAGCTCTTGCGGTAGGCCTCCTTGGCCTGGCTCACCGTGAGCGTGGACCAGGAGCTGCGCTTCATGTACTTGGCGTCGGGCGTCAGGGCCAGGCCCTCGCAAGCCGAGCACTTGACGTCGTTGTTGCTCTTGGAGGGCTTCAGGGACAGGTCCCCAAAGGGGCTGGGCAGTGCCTCGGGGTAGCAGTGGGCGAGGTGGTCCATGTGGTGCCGCTTGGCCACGCTGGGCGGACGGTACGTGCTGTCGCTGTCCAGGTTGTCATCTGAGCTCCACCAGCTGCTCAGGCCCGACTTGTGCTTGCCCTCGGGCTTGTGGTCCTTGCTCTTGCTCCGCTTGCTGTGTTTGGAGGGGTGGCCATGGTGGTGGTCGTCCCCCCGGCTGTCCCCCTTGGTCCCGTTGACGTTGCCCTTGGAGGAGCCCTCCAGGGAGTGTGACTTGGTGAACAGCTTCTGCACAGAGTGCACCAGATGCCGGATGCGGCCCGGGCTCTCGCTGCGCTGCTCGGGCGTGGCTGGGGCTCTCTGGTACTGCAGCGTGTGGAAGCCGTCCCTGTGCAACGGCAGCTGCTTCTCGAACTGGTCCAGGAGGTTGGCGGGGATGCGGTTGGCCTTTGTGCTGGCATGCGACATGGTGCAGTCGTCCCTGGTGTCGTAGTGGGAGCTGTAGTGCATCCTGGGAAAGGTGCTGCTGGACACGTGGTCGCCCAGCACCATGGGCATCATCACACACTCCGAGTGCACGGAGCTCCGGGGCGAGCAGCGGTGGTGGTCCAGCGGGCAGCTCTCGGCTGGGCTGAGCAGATAGGGCTGCCGCATGTCCTGCCCATGGCGCAGGTGGTCGCGGGGGTGCTCGCAGTCGTCAGGGGGCGTTAAGCCACACGTGTGGCCAGCGCACAGCTGTGGTTGGTTTCGACTTCCAGATAAGCCTTTCATGTTCCTCGGGACGGGGGAGTATCTTTCCTCATTGAAGTGCTGCGTCGGGGACCATGAATACTGCTGGTCTGTCGAGAAAACAGAAATGTCACTTAGCACCTGGTAGCCACACCGCTGGGAGCCCCGCGTTGGAGGAGCAATACATTTGACCCCTCATATGAACCACCTTTTCCAGTCGCAGTGTCCATTGGTGCTCTGGGCATTCAGGGGACCCCCTAGTGCTCAGTATGAGAGCATTAAGGGGAAGAAATATTGTTCCAAAGGACGGTCATGAGAGGTGATCAAAAAGCACAAAATGTTCAAATTAAAAAAAAACCACGGTTGCAGTAAAAGACACATTAGGCTCCCCTCAGTTTGCACACACTCATCCCACCATCCTTGCCACTTTCTGCAGCAGCTCTGGAGTCCCCTTTCCCGAGTATCTTTAGTTGCACTGCCCTGGCTGCCTCGATGTCCTAAATTGATTTAAAATGCTTCCCTTTCACGGTCACTTAGACCTTGGGGAAGAGCCAGATCCAGTGAATGAGGTGGACGAGTCATGTTTTTAGGGGCCTGCCTTTCTCTTGGATGGTTCTCAGCAGCAGAGTTCATTGCATTTGTGATCCCACCTCATAAAGACACTCAAGAAAGAAGACTTCCAGAACTGCTCCAGAAAGTGGCAAGAACCATGGGATGTGTGTTCAGTGTGAGGCACAGCATCTCGAGGGGGATTGATAGCAATGTCTTCTACTGTCATTTACCATAAAGTTGGATCGTTCCCTTTACAGTGACAAGTATTTAACGTCTCATAGACTCATTAGGTCTTTCAACAGATTTTGAGGTACTAACAAAACAATTTTGGGGCGAAACTTAGCTATATTTCCATTAGATTTGAGTATTTTGATTCAGCTTAAGAAATCCAAAAACATCTGGTATGTAATTGGTAATACTGCTTGGTAAGCTAACATGTCTGCCATGTGTGCACTAACCACAGAATAATTCAGTGGCACCTGTTCCCCTGCAGGTGAGCAGTGCAGGTGGCTTCCTCAGCCCATCTGCCCACGTGGGGACCACCGTGCTGCCTGCCACACTCCTGAGGACAGACAGCTCTTGTAGGGACGTGGCTGGAGGTGCAGGCCCCGCCTCACCCTGTGTGGGCTATGCTCCAGCTCTGCATCTCAGTTTCCTTCCCTGCTTCCCCTCGGAATGAGTGTCCCGAGTGTCTCCTGCCCCTTGGCCTCCAGCAGGAAGGACGCTCAGCCCTGGGATGGATCTAAGGAGGACTCCCAGGGTGCCGTCCATATCAGGAGTTTGCTTCCACCTGCAAGAGCCACTCTGTGGAGACCACGTGGCCTGACAAGGCACAGGCACCTGGTGATCCACCTTCAGGAGTGGATGTCAGTACCAGCTGTGCTGCAGCCCAGTGCCCAGCCTGAGGGTGGACCGCCAGGGCAGCAACAGCCCTGCCTCATTAGGGGTGTGGCCCTGGAGTCCCCAACTCCGCACTGTGGCCCCTGAGTATGTGACAGGACTCAGGACACAGTGCGGATGGAAAGCCAGGGCCCTGGGCTGAGGGACGATTAGTGTTTATTGGCTTTATCATCATCGCTGTAACTGTTCCGACTTCACACTCGCTTGAGTCCTTATCTGTAAAGTTCAGGGTTTACAAAGCCTGTGGAGCTGGGTTCTGGGATTTGCTGCAGAGCCCTGGCCCCAGGCTGCATCCTACTGTCCCTGCCTCTGTGTTACTCCCGGGCAAGGCCTGGCTCCCACTGAGGCCAAAAAGGCAGGACGTTAAGGCTCTGGCTTCCTATTCCCTCAGGCAGATGGGTGGGAAGGAAGCCCAGAGCCAGAGGCTTTAAACCGTGGACTCCTGAGGGCTGGGCCTAGAACAGTGGGCTCCCCGAGGACCTGGGCCCTAGGACAGAGGGCTCCCTGAGGCCCAGGCTCCTCTGTGTTTTATCTATTCTCCAACCCTGGCACAGGCCAGGTCCAGACCAGACTCCCACAGTAAATGAGGGTGCATGGGCTGCCTGGGTCCATTTGCCTCACACTCAGGCCCCTGTGGAGCTCCATGTTCTGGTCACTCTGTGAGTCTTTCCACAGTGCATCCTAGGCTGGCAGGCTTTCTCAGTGCTGGTTTTCCAACCACTCTGCACACTGCCACCTGCTGCATTTGTCATCAGAGCACAGGGCCCCAAGGGACAGCAGAGACCAGGTCCAGGGCTGGCTCCTCCCTCAGCTGCCTTCCACCGGGATTAGGTCACTGACTCGTTCCACCTTGCTGCTCTCACCCTGGGTCTCCCTCCCTAACCTCCTATGGCTCCATCCCTGGCTGGAGATGATCCTGGGGCTGGAGGTCACCCCAAAGCTTACAGTGCCCCCAGCCTGAGTCCCAACGTGTGGACCCAGGAAAGGCTGAGAGACACAGGCTTCTCCCTGTGCCCAGCCCCAGACCCCCAGGTCACCGTGTGGCCAGGTGACCTGTGCAGGGCTTGGCCTCAAATGCTCCATTCCAGGTTTCTCCAAGTGCTCAGGGCAGCTCAGACACAAAAACCCGTGACAAGGCCAGGCATAACTCTGTGGGCCCCTGGAGCCCAGTGGAGGACCTTGCCCAGGAGTACTCACATGGAAGGGGACATCAACACCCCTGGGGGGACCCTGGGCTCACAGAGGCCCCTCCTGCCTCTTCCCATGGCGTTCAGTGTCTTTCTCCCTCAACAATCAAGCGTCACCACAGCATTTGAATGTGTTGGAGGCAATAATTAGAATATATCATACTTAATATCATTAGGAACAAATTTCAGAGGAAATTCAATAGTCACCTTTTAAATAGCAACACTACATTCTCTAGTCCAGGCTCAACAGCCATACAAAGTTGTCATCCTTTTATCTTTTGCATTACTTCTCCATTAGCATGCAATTTATTTATTTATTTCTGGTACCAGGGATCGAACTCGGGTCCTTAGGCTTGCGCAGCAGGCAGGGAAACCACTGAGCTAAATCCCCGGCCCCATTAGCATGCAATTTAATACACTCTAATCTCCCTTCACAGTAAAGAGTGAGCCCATTACCGCTCCCCTCACATATCCTATTCCTGCTAATACTTAGCCTGCATTACAAATTAGGCTACAGAAAAGCACAGTACTCAGTGACAGTGAACCTTTTAGAGCTTTCCACCATACAAACAGCCTGGTGCAGCACATGCGCCAGGTTTGCCACCACTAGTCTAGATGATAAAAATTTAACAAAATGAATTAAATTTGATTATGCAACATGTTGACAATTCTTACTGTGTAGGGTGGCATTTCCTGGTTATGTGTGGAAACTTCTATGTTATCTCTTTAAAATATCATTATGACAACAAACATGCTAACAAGGTACTGTAAGGAATGGCAGTACTGAAAAGTATAATGAGGACATGGACTATCAGTTTTTTAAAAATAAGTATGCACAAATATAATAAATATTTAGGGGCTGATAATTTCTCTTTGTGAAAATGAGGTAACGGAAACAAAATGTGGAAGGCATCTTAGTTTCCTAATTTCTAGTTGTTCACAAACCCGTTTTTGTTATTAAGACAAAACAGCAATTACAGCTGTTATTCATTAGTGTACAACTATCTCCCTAAGCTCAGAGAGAATGCGAATGTGTGATTTACTGCGGGACCCAGACTGCTGGTCTGCCCCCTCCTTTCTTAAAAAAATTAATTTTACTGGTACATTTTAGGTATACAATATAATGACATTCATCATTGGAAATTTGCACCTTTACATAATCTCTCTTGGTTCTTATTT
>NW_004624861.1:655834-850153 GCF_000247695.1 Heterocephalus glaber | reverse complement strand
GATTCCATTTGTTTCCTATGTTGGGATTCCATCATGTTCCTCAGCTCCTCTCTAGATTTATTAATCATATCTTGCATTATGGGCACAATCTTTGCTGTTATCTGAGTAATTATTTCTGATTTCATTTTTTCCAGATCCTCTTTTGTTGCCAGTTCAGGGAGTCCAGGTGGCTCAATAACAGAGTGTTCCATCTAGTTTCCCTTTGGGGTCGTTGTAGGTGATCTGGAAGTCTGTTTTTGAGGCTTGCTTACGTGTCTTCTCATTTTCACAGCGGGGCGGGGGGTGCTTCTGGTGCCCACGCGGCTCAGCTTCTCTGCCCTAGGAACGTGGAATGGCGGTGGTTGGGTCTCCTGGGCACTCCCATTCTCTTCTTTAATGTCCCCAATCCCTCACACTTCCCCTTCCCCTTTGGACCTTTATTTCCTATTTTCCAATGCCTATTAATTTATTTTTTATTAGTACCTGCTCTGGCAGCAAGTCGTGAGGCAGGAAGAATGGTAACAGGCACTGCATTGTTTTCATGGCTTCCTAGCCATCTGTCGACCCTCTTCTGGCCCTTCAAGCACACAGTGCTACCTCATCACAGGTGGAGGAAATGAATGGAGGTGAAGCTAGGGCAACTTTCCCGAACTACAGGACAACAGACACTTCCCGGGACACATCAGCTGCACCCCTGGGTGACCACAGGGCAGCCTGGGCTGCTCACAGGAGATGCCTTCCCTGAGCCACCATGGCTTTCTCTGTTCCCAGGGCACCTGCCCAGAGGCCTTCCCAGGGCTCCTGGGCTCTTCAGCCCCTGCTCCCTACAGTACACAGCAGCACATGCAGGCCTGGGGGCTCGGGACAAGCCCATCCTGCACCACCCTGGGCAAGTGTGGAGAGGAGGCCACCAGGTCAGGAGGCGCCTATCAAGCCCCAAGAAGAAAGCAAGAAATGCAAGGGCTGGACACTGGCAGCTATGAACACTGGCGGGAGGCTGAGGCAGGAGGATCACAAGTTTGAACCCAAATTGGGTAACAATAACTTAGCAAGACCCCACCTCAAAGTAAAAAATAAAAAAGGGGTGGGGATAGAGCTCCATGCAGAGGCTCCAGGTTCAGGCCCCAGTATTGAAAAACCAAAAAAACTGAAACCTTTAGCCAGACTGAAAGGAAAGACCAAGACTTCTGAAGTCAGAAATTAATGCGTACTAACCTCACGGAAGCAAACGGGATTGTAAGAGACTACTGTGAACAACTGTATCCCAACAGACGAGGTTGCGTAGAAGAGACAGAAAATTCACAGAAACACACAAACCACTCCAAGAACAAATACACAATCTGGGAAGGCCAAAGACCAAACAGATTGAACCAATAAGCAAAGGTCTCCTGACAAAGGAAGCCCAGGCCTCATGGCCTCCCGGGAGAGTTCTATCTCACAGTTAAAGAGGAATTAGCACCAGTACTTCTGAGACTCTTCCAGAGGCAAAGAGGAGGGGACTTTTCAGCACCTCTGTCAGGGCCAGCATTTCCATGATGTCAAAGCCAGGTTACAAGCAAAAGAACCAGGAGGAGGGGCTGAGGACTCAGCTGCAGGGGCCACTGTATGGGAGGGATCCAGGTGACATCGCTGGGGACAGTGGCACAGGTGGCCCAGGCGGTGTCCAGCACATCACTCAGTGCCACCCGCGTCACACACCTGGATGCTCAGCACAAACCTGTGGTACCTTCCACCACGGACCTCCCCTGAGCAAGCAAGCGACACGGCCCTAGTGACAGGCCCGAAAGACGCCTGTGCCCTCCACCTCGGTGTCTCTGGTTCGAGGCATAAGCTGATTCTCTCTCGGCTCCTGTTCACCAGCTCACTTCCAACTCAACCCGAGTTAGCCCTGGCTACGACACGAACCCCTGCTGGGCGTGGGCTGTGCAGGTGACTGTTCCCCCGAGGGATCTGTGCTGGAGGCCTCACCCGTGTGCACTTGGGCACCTGCCTGTAGGTGAGGAAGTCAACACTGGGGCCTGAAGCCCTCCAGCACCTTGGGACTGTGCCTTGGGGACACACGTCCTTTAACGTTCTTAGGGGTCCTTTTGCAAATCCGCTGTTTGATAGAAAAGCAAAGGTGAGTGTGGGATCCACCCCAGAGTGCTGAGGGGAGAGGGAGGGTGAGGATGGCTGCCGGGAGGGGCTGAGGCGCACTGCCCTGTGCTTGGACATGCACGTCACCTGACCTCTGAGAGTCCCCTGTCTGCTCCCCTTTCCAGCTGGCCTTCGACAGTGTGTGTGGCTCCTCATCACCACATCCAAGACAACAAAAGCCAGCTCCTAGAAGAGGGAGTCAGGCTGCAGACAGTCCCCACAGAGAACCCCATGGCCTCTCCAGCTGGGAGAAGGAAGGTCACAGCCCTTCGTGCACTGGACCCTCCCTCCAGTGGCCGCTCAGCGGTTTCCCTCTCTTTACAACATGTCCTCTTAAATGGAGCCCAGCGCCGAGCCTTACGGAGTGAGCCAGGGACCTGTGTTCTTCTTCCCACTCTGTGCCGGGTGGGCCTCCAGGAACTTGTGGGAGTGGCTGTGCTCAGCCTGCAAATGAAGAGCAGAGAAGCAGCGTCCCAGCAGCCTCAGCAGGTCAGCCTCAACCTGGGCCCAGGGACTCGGCATCAGCACTGAGCGTGGACTTCTCAGTGCTCTGCAGGAAGCCACAGCTGCCTGGCTTCCTCAACCCAGTCCCAGCCAAGGGCAGCTGCCTGTCTCCAGCAGTGTTGTTCCCTTAACCGTGGGATCCTAAGCCCTAGCAAGTGTGTTCTGCTCCCCGATCTCTTCTGCCCGAGTCCAGCCTCTCCTCCTCTGAACGTTCACAGAATCTCTGTTACTGTACTCCCCTGTGACAACTGCCTTGTTTGTTCATTCACCCTGCACCCACGCTTTCGTCCAGCAGCCAGTGTGCAGGCTCCTCGCCAGGTGCTGGGGACAGAGATGACCAGCACAGGCCCTGCCCGGCAGAAGCGCTGTCCAGAGATACAGTCCATGACAGGGATGGCTCTTGAGTGAACTGCTGCAGTCCAGGCGAGAAAGCTGGGGCCCTTTGGCAATCATCCATGGGGATCTCAAGGCTGAGTGGTCATTTTTAATTATGACAAAATGCTTCAGCTTGCCTTTCGTCTTTGTGCACTTCTGCCCTAGCACACACATGCACACTTGCACATGCACACAGCCACACACACAGGCAGGTGTACACACACGTGCACATTCACTCACACGTGAGCGTGGACTTCCATGGCAAACTGAGCTCCAGGGGCATCCAGACAGCTGGGCTGGAGCTGCTCCACCATTAACCACTCTGTCACCTCGGGCAGCTCTCTGAACTCCTCCACCTTGGAAGCGTAGAGGACCCTCAGACCTGTTCTGAGGGTTGCTGTGAGCAATGAACATGCTAATTTAGCAAACATTAGAGACATGCCAGGCTTGCAGTAAGCACATGACAAATGCTGGTCATTTGTCCCTATGTTCTGAGCCTGGCCAGTTCCTTGTACAGGGGAAATTAGTTCAACTGTGATAAACTGAAATGTTTGATTTGGAATAAAAATAAAGAGGTGGGAAAACCTGAGAGAGAAGAGTCAGAGACAGAATGAGATGTATGGACGAAGGGGAGCAACTGCATGCAAACCTGAAAGCGTGCAGCTGGAAACTGCCAACCACAGCTATGAAGGGGGTCACTCATGACATCATTTCTGTGGAGAGCATCCCTGGGGGCAAGCAGTTCGGGGAAACTCCACAAAATGCCAGCAGAAGTCGCAAGTTTATTACGTGAGGCTTAAAATGCTTCATGAGAGCGACAGTGCTGCACTTCTCAGGATTGAAAAGGTGCCTTGATTCACTTGAAAATTCAAATCCTTTTCTACATCTGCCTCTGTAGAGCTAATTGGACACCATGGATGTTGGAATTTATTTATTTATTTTTGCTTAAGAAATGAATCAGATGTTGGTCCTCAGTTACAAAATGAGATGCAACTTCAGAAGACAGTGCCTTAGTCTTTCCTGTCTATGTAGCTCTGATCTCATTGGATTCTGGTAACAGTTCTAGGAAGGGATCAGAGTTACTCACAACTACACATGAAAGAATTATTGCTCTAAGAAGGAAATTTTCTCAGGTTAAAGTAGCTCCTAAGAGTCCAAGTTTCTCTTGGAACCCAAGTCCCTAACTTTTGCATGTAACCTTTTATCACCCAGAAACTGCAAGGAGAGTCCAGGGTGTCCTCCCCACTCCAGGGCCGAGGTCCTGAGAGTCCAGGTGTCTTCCCTCCCCAGGGCTAAGGTCCTGAGGAGCTTTTCCCTACTACACTGAGCTGAGTTTCAGAAAAGGCCTAATTCTCTGAAAGGAAAAGCCAGGGCTAAAGTTACTCACATGCATTACTTTTTCACAGACATTGTCATACCAATCTTCTAAGGCACATGTCTGTGACACAAGGTCCATAACCACATCGTGCCCTTACTCATCCTGTTTGCCCACCTCCTGGTGAGCTGAGTCACCTCCCAGCCAAGCTCCAGCCATGTGAGATCCTCTAAATAAGCCCTGGGTCAGCCACACCTGTGTTTGGTACCTTGCAAGTGTCTGGCACATAATGGTGCTCAAATACAATGAACTAAATTGAGAATTCTGCTCAGAACTTGTCTCTTCCTGCAAAGCTACATCCACCCCATGGAAGTGGACAAAACCAACTCCATCTCACGAAATCATGTCCAGGAACAGAGGATGAGGCATGGCTTAAAAATAACCCCACTCACCATTTTGGTAAGATCAAAGCTATTACATAGCTCTCCAAGTATGCATATTCAGAGGAGCTCAAGGCGTTGTGAGCGCCAGGCACACGTCTGCATGGTGAGTTCTGCTTACATTGCGGTCATCGTCTCCACCATAACACTTGATGTCTGCATAATCTACACTGTCATAGCACCTGCTGTCCAGGCCATTGCAAGGGCTGAGGGACGGGATCCTGATCCATCATAGCACGAGGCCTAGCAAATGCTGGCATGTTTGTTGGCAGTAGAAAGGATAAACTACATCTTCCTCCTTGGGTAATGTGCACTCCAGACTCTCAGAAGATTTGCTGGTCTAGTAACAGCATCCAGAGACCCATCCAGTGGCCATGTTGGATACCCAGGACTGAGAGCAGGAGACTGAAAGCAGCAGCCGGGGCCCCTGCCTGCAGTGTCCACAGAGGCCATCACCATGCTGGAGGGATGTCCCGAGCCTCAAACAAGTAGCTGGGCCAAGGAGAGGACAGACTTTCCTTTCTTCACTCAGGCAGCATCATGGGAGCTTGCTTACTGACAGTAACCCAAGGTAAGTGTCCTCTGTAACCAGGAGAACAAAGGCTGATTGGGAAGTAAGAACGGCATGCATAGGCAAATAGGAGTCAAGGCCACATTGGGCAGAAGTGACCTGAGGGTACAATCATTCAGTCCTAGAACTGACCCAGGTAAGCTTCCACCCACTCATCCAGGACAGAATTGAGCCTCTGAACCTGGATGGAACTGATCCAAGGAAGATCGACCAAGTTAACCAGGATAGAAATGCCCCAAAGAATGTTCACTCATTCAACCTGGATGGAACCAACCCACTCAGCCAGAAAGGAACTGACCCAAGGAAGATTCACCCATTCAGCCAGGATCAAACTGACCCAGGAAAGGTTCTACCTCTTTAACCAGAAAGGAACTGACCTAGAAAGCATCACCCATTCCACCGGGTTGGAACAGATCTGATGAAGGTTCCACACATTCAACCAGGATGGAACCAACCCGAGGAAGATTCATCCATTCATCCAGGACAGAACTGACCCATTCAACCAGGATGGAACTGACCTGAAGACTGACCAGTTTACCCAGGATGTAAAAGCCCCAAGGAATGTTCACTTATTCAACCAGGACTAGAGCTGCCCCAGGAAGGTTTTACCCATTCAACAGTGGTCTCAGGTTATTCTTAGGACTTTATTAACTCTATCTTTTGCTTTATAGTGCATCATCCACACTGATCTCTCTCTCTCCCTCTCTCTCCCTCTCTCTTGTGCGCGCACACACACACACACACACACACACACACACACACACAAACACAAAACCTACCATGTGGTTTATCTTGGTTCTTTGACCAGCAGGTTCAACAGTCTGACCAGTAATTTGTAAGGTATAAAACTAGCTTTTAAAAATCCCTACTGATTTCACATACATCAAAGCTGTGATTTAAGGAACAACTGAACAGGGATGTGGTTTGGTAGTACAATATTAATTTAACAAGTTTGTGATTCTGAACTCAGGTGTCCAACTCTTCAACTCTTTCTCAGAATTTCACTATATTTTCAATTAAGCAGTATCCTGGTTGAATTTGCAATTTAATTACACTAAATTACCAAAAGACATTTATGGGCTTAACAAATAGCTTCTATACAGATCTTTATTGTAACACTAAAAAACAATGGTTTCCAAACCATAGAAGAAAACTACTTGTAGTTATAAACCTAATCCCATTATTTTCAAGGCCAAAGGTCATAACTTACATTCTGTAGTAGAAATCTTTCTGTGAAATGTAAGTTAAGCTTCACAAAAGTAATTATAATTGTTTCCCAAACATTTTCTACCTGAATTCCCTTTGATGGAAATCATAAACTCTTTAAACTAATCAGTCTTTTCTCTTACCTTTCCTAAAGATTTTGGTGATTATCTTCTTTCTGGCTTTGACAAAAATGTGTAAGTTATGATGACTCCCAAAGGCATGTACCAGAATCTAGCAGAGAAGAAGACTGCTTTAAACCCATTTGCTTTTGAGAATTGTTTCATAAGCAAATATAATTTGGAAATACAATTTGTGGTGATTTTTAAAGTAGTATCGATGGCTTTCTCATTTCATAAACTTCAAGTGTTAATCAAATTAAATTTATTTTAAGTTTCAAGGTGACAGGCACATTTTACAATTCCTGTTATAAATGCTGTGATTTAAGGAAGGGGCAGAAAGGGAATAAATAAAGAACTAAGATGTATTACACGCATGTACTAACTCCCTATGATGAATGTAATCATGTACTGCAAACGTAGACTAATAAAAAAGAAGAAAGAAAAAATTTTAAAGAACCATGCTATCCAGCCGTAAGTAGTCAGATGGTGCCTACTTATGCAATGTGGTTGAAAAATACAGTGTATGTTTAAATTAAGATTTTATTACAGTAAAAGCGACATTACCACTAATCCCCTCAAAATATTCCCCCTTGCTTATCCTATCATTCTGGCCACTTTCTGAAGCAGTTCTGGAGGTCTTTCATATCTTTGTTTGTGCTGTCATGGCTGCCTCGATGTCCTGAATCAATTCAAAATGTTTACCTTTCGTGGTCATTTTGACTTTGAGGAAGAGCCTGAAGTTGCATGGCGCCCGATCTGGTAAGTACGGTGGATGTGGACACACAGAGGTGTTTTTACAGCCTGCCTTTCGGTTGGAGGACACTGGGAAGGAGTAGTCATGAATTTCTGATTATACTTCATCAGGACCCCCAGGAGAGAGGACTTCTAGAACTGCCTCAGAAAGTGGCGAGGATGATGGATGAGTGTGTCTAAGGGAGGGGTATCCTGCGGGGGACTGATGGTAATGTGCCTTTTACTGTGAGTTTTTAAGGAATTTAAACATCCGCCATATATTTTGATCACACCTCTTGGTGGCATGGCTGTTGATGAGACCTTCACCAGGGTGCAAGGACCAGAATGGGAAGGTGCTGGCGACTGATCACAGAACACCCTGGGAACAGAGTGTAGGCTGTGGCGTTTGCAGCCTGCTGCTGTCCCAGTGGAGAGAGCATCTGGGTGCTTCCTGTTTTAATCAAGCAACTTCCATCCATCTTCCAGCCTTTCATGTTTAGAAACGAATGTCTGTTTGCCCAAGCGCATGTCTTTGAGGCCTTGCAACTATTTAAATATTCACAACTCGCCTGGCAAGCTCTGTCAGTGGTAATATTCAATATTCTGCTGCTTCTCCTGGTTCAGATTGGCTGCTGGAGTCTGCTCAGATCTCAACTCCAGCGCCAGCCCGGGGCTGCTGCATATCCCGATGCTTTCATTCTTTCCTGAAGAGTGGGTAGAGCTGGCACTGTCAGCCTCTGTGGCTGTGTGGCAGCCAGGGTACAGCAGCCCCTGCTCCCGGGTGGAGGATGCCCCTGGGTAAAGGTGTGGCCTCCGCAGGACGAACTGAGTGCCCCGGGCAGCCCAGGACCACCCACTGCCTTTTCCCTCCACCAGACCCAACCTGATCTGCTACTTAAATCAGCCTCAAAGTCCCAATCTCCCAAAATTTGGCTAAGAAATCCAGAAGAAAAAGGTCACCAAGTGAACGGGCAAAGAAGGGGAAGGGGCTGAGGGCATCACAGCAGCAGAAGCAGAACTGCGCACTCCGCTCGGGGCTGGCCAGAGGTGCAGATGAGAGGACAGAGGACAGAACCTTGAAGCCTGATGTCCCGTGGGCAAGGACGCAGGAGGCCAAGATGGCGCCACACTGCTGTCTAACTCCACAGTGGCCTCTCCGAGGCACAGGAGATGGGGTTCCTGGAGTAATTACACAGGAAACGCCCCAGGCTGTCAGAGAGTGTGGTGCTGAAGAGGAATGCGGATTCCTCTGCTCCGGTTTGCATGAAGAAACACTAACCAGGTGTGCAGGAACCAAGCCAAGGTGGTGGTCGCTGGGGCGGGGCGTGTGGGCCAGGTCAGGTGACTTCTCGTGGTAATGCAGTGTCTCCATGCATCAGAAGGTGCTGGAGCCCGGATTCAAATAAACCACAGGAGAGCAAAGGCTTCCTTCCTGTCCTGGGGCAGATGGACGGGGTTCTCATCACTGCCTGGAGTCCCTGCTGTAGAGCCCAAGATGGGGCTGGCCGGATTCAGCTCCTCTAGAAATCCCCAGGACAGGGAGCCCAGGACAAGACTGCAGGATCAGAGCAGGGGGTCGGGCAGCCAGCTCCTGGGTGTGCAGCATAGCTGTGCTGTCCCTGGCCCCTGCCTAGACGTCAAAGGCTGGGGTCAGAGCAGAGCTCGCCCAAGTCTGTGTCAGGTGACCACACCCCTGTGCTAACTGTGCTGTTCTCACACAGGAAGGAAAGGAGAGCCAGGACTGAAGACAACTCCAGGAGCTGCAGCTACAACCCAGGTGTTCTGAGGTCGCCTATCTGCAACATGAGTGCGATGACTGAATTGTGACTTCCCATTGCACCTAAGCCCCAGGACCATAGGGCATGATGTCTGGAGACCCTGTAAGAGATGATGGAAGTCAAAGTAGGAGCAAGGGTGGGCCTGGTCTTTGTGCTGCAGCAACAAAATACCCAAGGGTGGGTATCTTCAAAGCAATGGGAACGGCTCCTCATACTTCTGCAGGCTGGAGGCCTGGAAGACCAAGACAGGTGCTAGAAAGGGCTGCTCCACCCCCACGATGGTGCCCTGCTGCCATCCTCACCTGGCAAAGGTGCAGGGGACCCAGGCCCTGGCTTCCTCTCCCAGCCTGGCAAGAGGGCTCTGGTTCACCTCCGAGACTGCCCTAGGGCTTCAGCTTCCTACGAACTCTGGGGGAGGCAGGAGCGTTTACTCCTCAGCAACTCTGACAACACCGAGTCCCTGTGAGAGGAGATCTGGACCCAGGCCTGCAGAGCATGGCCAGCAGGAACACAGGAGGAAGATCCCATCAGCCAGCCACGGAGGGAACTCTCGCCCGGAGCTCAGGCTTCCCGCCTCCAGGACCATGGACGCAATGTACGAAGGTGGTGGTGGGAGCCCAGGCATTGGGTGGAGAGCATCTTGGGTCTGCACAGATTGGCCACATGCCGTGGCACCTGGTAGCACAGCTGTGGGAAGAGAGCCCGCACGCACATCCTCACTACCAAGTTGCTGAGTGAACATGGTCAGCCATATGCTACTGCCATCAGCACATACACCTGTCCACGGCAGGCTTTGGGGATCGCCTCCTCAAGTGCATACACCCTCTGGCTTTTGCGCCGCAGAAGAGGTCACACAGCGAGGAGCATTTCCACTGCCAGATCACAGAAGCCACTTCTCGACGGCAGTGATCCATTGCTCACTGAGGGGTAGATGGTGCTCTGCATGTGTGGCCGGGCTGCACCATGTCCACCTGGGCCCCTGGTGGCTCACACAGCACAGGCTCCTTTCTCCAACACCACCAGGTCTTCAGGCCCTGCCTGTCATGTGATCCACAGGGACATTTGGTCCCATTACGGAGCCTGAGAAGTTGAGTTGTTTGAATCAGCCAATCAGCCCATAGATTTCTGTCAAGTGCTGCCTCCCATGAGTAAGGACTTCCGGGAACCAGACAAGAAGCCCCCTCAGCTCTCAGGTGACAGGGTGGGAAGTCCATGTGAGTCCCCAGAGCTTGGGTGCCCTTGTGCCATAACTGACAAGGGGCTGCAGGGAACTCCATGCTCCGGGGTGTCACAGGTGCCCCAGCCTTGCCTGTCTTTGTCCTTGGTCAGGACGGGGGCTTCCTCCCAGGTGGGCAGGCAGGTGAGGCCAGCTGAGCACTCCCCTCAGTCTTCTTCCCTAAATGACAGGACATGCATGGTCTGGGCTCTGAGGCTGGAAAGGGGCTCCAGAGGAGGGGTTGGGGTCGTGGGCCCCATGGCACTGCCCAGTGGGCATCTACACCACACACTGTTCCTTCTCTCCACGGAGGAGAGTTGCAAACTCAACTCCAGCTCTGTATTTGTCTCGGCGGCTCCACACACATTGAGGTCCCCGGGGCCTCAGCGCCAGCAGGGATTTGGGATGTCTGTCTGGTCTGCAGCCCCCAGCCTGTGTGGAGCTTGAGGCTGGTGAGGGGAGGTCTCACCTGCCAGGCCCCTGGCCCAGCAGGACTAAGGCTCGGGCTCTCTCCAGGTGCTGTGCCGCCCCTTGCCCAGGACAGTGCATCTGCCCTTCCGCGCGGTGGGTGCTACCACCCGGATCTGTGGTGGCGGAGAGTGACGTCCCACGCAACCCTGACCAGCACAGGGAAGGTCAGATGTGGCTGGCACCCGGACCCACGAGAGGAAGCACAGCCGGCACTGCAGGCCAACCGGGCTGCTGTGGGCCGGGAGGGACCTGCGGCTTCACATGGAGAATGCAGCAGCAGGCATGATGCAAAGGCTGCCGGCTTTCATGCAGTGCCGTAGGCGGCTCCGGGCTGAGGCTGGGTGGGCAGGCCTGAGGAGACCAGCCTACCTCAGTCCACAGCAGCCACCTGCGCCTAACCCCAGGAAGCCCAGCCTCTCCTCGCTGAGGGCTCCCGGTGTCCAAAACAGGCTCTCTGAGACACCCCCAGCCCCACTTGCTCCATCCTGCCAGGACCCCGCTCCTGGCCATGACACCTGGTGTGTGGAGGGAGCCCCGCGTGGCATCTGCATCCTACCTAGGTCCTCCTCCGCAGGCCCTGGGAAGCTGAGGCCCGGCTGGGCCAGGTCTCCACCTTCTTCCTCTGCAAAGACAGAAATAAAGTCACGCTTTACTGTGGCTCTGGCGTGGCCTGCAGTCCCGCGCTAACGCTGCCCACTGGTCACCACGCAGTGCTGCACGATGCTGACCAACTGCACGGGCGGCTGTCCACAGCACACTGCAGAGGCACAACGTCTGTGTGCCCAGGGACACAAGTGGACACGGCAGCATCGACACGCACTCCGCGTGCCCTCCCGTTATGCACCACCCACGGCCGCCCGTGGGCTCTGGGTGCAGGCTTCTGACTTGGCTGCTGACCCCTATGGGTGGCTCTGGGGTCCCGGCGACCCTTCCTGTGCCTGAGTTGGTTAAATGTTTTATTAAAGTTGACTCAAGTTGCTCAGCATAAGTCAACCACACCCCGTTTCTGCACGGTCAGCAGTGTGGCCTGCGGGTTTTAAGGTGCGTTTTCGGTAATGAGTGGCTGCTCCACTCCCATAGGGCAGGAAGCTGCAGCCCGGCGTGTTTTCATTTGTTTAGAGATGGCACGGGCAGTGCTGATGAAGTACTGTTTCCATGGCAACCACTGTCACCTAGTGTCTCCTTGAAGACAGATGCACAGCAGTTGGGTTAGGACGAATTGGGACAGTAAGCGAAACAACACATCCCCCATCAGATCTGCGTATTTCCAGACAGACACAGACACACAGACAAGTGCAAGCCCTTATAGAGTGCGTGGTGATGTGTGCTCATGTCCCGTGCTGCACTGACCAGTGCAGGTGCTTTATGGGCAGCACCAAGACGGGCGCACAGGAGGGCGACCCAGACACCTGGTCACGCCAAGGACACTCCCCAGGGACCCAGGGGCCTCCATGCCACTCACCTGGCCCTTCTCCACCATCAGGCCAAGACAGTGCGAGGTTCAGGACATCCCCGCCTCGGGCAAACCTTCCAACAGGGGAGACACAGCCCAGCCAGGTGAGTGCCTGGGACGCGTCAGAGTCTGGTGCTGCCTCTGGGAGACACGGCCAGCCCTATCTGGGCCAGGGTGACCTGTGGCTCCTGTCCTCACTGACCCAACAGACTTTGTACCTTCAGACCCTGTGGCTGGCCTCTACCTGCCCAGAGCCCGGGCTCGGGTCCAGGCCGTGTCCTGCCCAGTGCAGACCACTCTCGGGCCAGCACCATGGCCTCCTATGTGTGGTGTCTGAGGACCATTGTGAGGCACGGGATGATAGAGGCCCCCAGCCACCATTGTCATGACGCCAGGAACCCAGAGCTGCCCTGCCCAGGCTTAAGGAGGCCACAGGCTCCATCCAGGCTGCAGACCCCTCTCCTGCCGGCGCTCGTGTGAAGAAAAACTATTTCGCTTCCCCAAGAATGAGAAGACCAGTGGCTGCAGGACCAGGGGGCCGATGAGAGCAGCCCTGCGAGTCGCTGAGCTCAGGTGCTCAGACATCGGGACTGCACAGCCTCCCTCAGCTCTCCAATCTCAGATCCCGAGGGGAGGCTGAGAGATTAATCAGCAAAGCAAAATTAATAGCGCTTGCATCTGACAGCCTGGGCAGATTTCCATCACATTTTCTTAGCAAAGATGGAAAAGTGCCTTAGACTGAAGAATTTTGGAAATCATCCACTCACACATCTGAATGCATCTAATGAGTTTTAGGCCTCACCAGAGAAACAGTCTTTTACTGCCCTGACTCTTGATGGAATTTTCCCTACTTCAGATTGCTCACTTACAATACTTTCTGGCTGAATTCACTTTATGACTTATGTTTTATACACTGGGACTTCACAACAGCTGGGCCCCCGCCTGTGTGGCCCCAGGGCCCCGCCACCCACTTCTGGTGGAGAGGAAGAGATCGCTTTGCATTTCTGTGTCACTGGGCCTCTTCCGAAGCTGCCTAATTTAAGTGTGCAAAGTGCTGCTTACTTCAGAACGGCTTTCAACGGTGGGATCCAGGCCCTGGAGTTGAAGGACCTGCTCCTGACTAAGCACACCACACAGGCTGCACTCCAACACGCTGGCAATCACCAGCCAGGTCACAGCAGGGCCCAGGGTAGATGGGATGTGCTCGTGAGGGCTGGTAAGAGGCACAGGAACACGCAGGGCTTCACAGGTCCTGGGCGAGAGCCCCAGGCTGGAAACTCAATTCTCCGGAGGGGACCTTAACACCCACCACCCAGAGAGAGGCAGGGAGCTCCAAACCCAGTGCTCAAGCTGGCACAGGGCACACCCTTGGCACTTTTCAGACAGGAGATCCTGCCATGAGGACAGTAGCAGGGAGTCTTTGGGTTCCAAACCGGGAGCCTGCACCTAGTCTACAGGAGACTGAGGACGCAGCCCCACAGACAGTGTGGATCCAGTCTGCACTGGATTCCGCTACAGGACACTCCAGACAGCAGTAGCCTGAGTCACAATCTGTCAAAAGAGGGAACAGCACAAATGATTCTAAGATGTGATCAACAGGTGGGCCACACAACCCCAAGCAGAAGGATTCCAGAAAGAAAGACGTTAGTGAAAGGTGATAAAAGCTTTGCTTTCTCTATGGAGATGAACCTCATCTGCAGGTGGGTCTAGGGAGGATGATGAAGGGTGACTCTACTCTTCTCTGGGTGGCAGTGCCAGTCTGCAGGATGTATGTCAGAATTCTGTTCGGTTCAGTCTGTGACCCTCCTTGAACAGTGGCCTGCAGGGGTTGCACTGTTTCCTACCTAGCTGCACCTGGGTTGATGCCACGCTTTCAGAAACTCTCAGAATTGACCTGCAGTGAGTTCAGGGAATTGAGGCCTTTTGTGCACAGTGTTCATTTCCTGTTTGGTACCCGCCATGCATGGGTTTGGTTAACTAATGGTCAGACCATGACCTGTGTTCACTGTTGACCTGCAGCGGCTCTGTGCGCTGTGAGAGCACCAGTGTCCCACCATGGTGACCAGATGTTGCCTTGTGCCTGGCTGCAGAGGGGGCTTCAAGTCAGGGTCCTAGGGGGCAGAGTTCCCCATTCAGTGTGGCTGTGACCCAGGCC
The DNA here is from genome assembly GCF_000247695.1 of Heterocephalus glaber. The sequence goes on along the minus strand of NW_004624861.1, from coordinate 835,703 downwards.
AGAGCTGTACATAGAGGCCCCCGAAGGGCATGGGACATTGGGCTGCTCTTCCCCCTTGCCATGATGGTCTCATGGTCCCGGGGACTGCAGGCACCTGTGAGGAGCCACGCAGGGCACCAGCCCTTTGACCCACTCAGCTGGCTGTGACTGCGGGAGACAGGCATCCACATGCAGGTTCCCAGGCCGTGCAGAGTGGGGAGTGAGAGGCGGGGTCAGTGGAGCAGCTCCGGGCAGGGCCAGCCAGGTGTGGGTTCCTATGCCCACTCCCTGGGCGTTCAAGTGCTACCAGCCTGGCACCCTACGGGCTGTGGGAGGCCTCCCTCTTCCCCTTCCCCTGTGTGGAGCAGGGGCAGGCGGGCACTGCCGGCTTCCTGTCTTGTGTTGGGGACCCTTGGAGAAAGACAGCAGGGAGGCCACTCTGTGCACTAGCAGACACACTGCCAGGCCTCCTGCACTGCACCAGCACTCCGCAGGGTGCCACATGGCGCAGCCCCTGACCTTGACTGACCTCTGACCCCAGCTCAGGGCTCCATCTTCTCCACGGGGCGGCAGCATCTGTGGTCAGGAACAGACCTTTCACTTTCTATAAACACACTCAAGAACTGCCAGGAGCTTACAGAAAAGGCAGAAGGCCACCGCTGTCAGAGTTACCGTCGTGTCGGGGGGTTTGTCTCCACAGCTGACCGGAAGTAGTGGTGCACAGCTCAGTCTTCAAACAGCAGGTGAGAGAAAGTGCATACATGGGAAAGGGAACCTGCCCACAGGAAAACACGATTTCTTGGTGTGAGGCACCAGCCACACCTCACACAGCAGCACCCGGCAGGAGTAGCTCGTGTGACTCCCGGCGTCTGTACTGCACACGAGGTGTTTTCTACACGTGTCCACGGGTGTACCACCTCCCTGAGTGTCAGCCAGCCAGGCTCCTTGGTCCTTGGTGTGCCCTGCTAGTACCTCGGCGGTTGTGTGATTTACCTACAGCACCCACAGCATTGTGATTTGCCCTGATTCCCCAGCACGATGCTTTTCCTCAACTGAACCGGATGTACAACCCTGAGTATGGTACAGGTGCTAGCAGTGCACTGTGGCAGGATGAAGATGAGAGCCCACGGTGTTGGGCATCCTCCTTCCACTCCGTAGGGCTGCATGAAGCCCCCAGCCACACCCCACTCCCTGTGGTTTCCGGAGCACGGTTTCCTTCTCATGCTGCAGGGCCCTTCCTGCTTTCCTCTTCCTGGGAGTAGAATCTGAAGCCTCTGATGCTGGATCTCGGCATCAGAATCTGAGTGCATTGTCCCTGCCCTGGCCGACCCCGAGGATTCTTGTGTCTCAGGGTCTCTCCTAGGACAGGTCCCAGAACTGCCTGTCCTGTTTCACATCGGCCTTGGTCGGGCCCGCGGAACAAGACGAGTCACCAGGCTCCCCGGTGTGGCCCTGAGCTCCCCGGCTACTCAGGCCCGCGTCTCCATCCCTACAGGAGCGAGACCTTGCCCTGCCTGCCAAGCAGGGCTCTGAGAGGGTGGTCAGGGCACGTTCAGCTTCTTGCATGTGGCTGGGTGGAAATGTGCATCCTCCGCTCCTTCCTCTGCCTGACTGCCCGCCATCACCTCCAGTTGGGTCACACATTTGTTTATCGCCTGAGTGCTCCCATCCTGGGTCTCAGTAGCAGTGACCCAATGCCAGGCCTCCTGGGCAGGGACAGGTGGGGACAGGGCCACCCCCCCCTCCCAGGGCAAGGACAGAAGGGACAAGGCACAGGCGAGCACAGGATGCTCCGGAGCTCAGTCTGATGAGTCCTCTCCTGAGCCCCGGCCTCTAGATGCCCTTGCTCTGAAAGTTTACGAAGCTGACTCAAGTGCACATTTGGCCACTTTGCTAATGACAGGATTTGAAGGCTGCCTAGATTGAGGATTCATTTCTGCTCAGTGAGGACAATGACACTGATGAGGCTTGGTGCCCGCCTCTTTCCATCTCGAACAGCTGTGCGCCTGCTGCCTGGCACGGCCTAGACCAGGGTGGATCGCAGCAAGAGCTGCCCCAAAGTCTGCAGAGTTTCAAAAAAATTCATGTCACTTATATCTGGCTAAGAGAGAAACCTGAGGTCTCTAAAGACGCAGCTATGGCTGGGTGTAGCAGATGCTTAATTTTTAGTTTCTAGACTGAAAATAACAGGGCACTGAAATAAAAAGCAGACTATTTATTTATTTATTTATTTGTTTGTTTATTTATTGGTACTGGGGATCGAACTCTGGACCTTGTGCTTGCGAGGAAGGTGCCGAAACCACTGAGCTAAATCCCCGGCCCAGGTAGACTATGACTTACTCAAATATGTGAAAGCTTCAAGATGAAATTGCATCCGACTGCTGTTCAACCTGAACATTGTTCACTTGAAAAGTGGCATTTGTTATACTGCACATGTAATGTCTTAAACCTAAGTTCTAGCCCATGCAAAAATCCTTTGCTCTATGATCAGTATTTAGTAAAGTTTTAGATCAAAGAGGCCTTAAAGATGTGTCTGTTGTGTTTATACAGAAAGTACCAATTATAGACAGAGCAGAGGGCATTTTACAAAGCCTGGAAAAACCCATCACCACAAAGTTATGCTGCTCGTTGCTATGCTGTGCACAAGTCTCGAGCCGAGGGAGTGCGTCAAACCCCAGCTTCTCCTGTCTCTGCAGAGTAGCCCTGAGGCTGTCCTTAGGAGGGCCTGCGAGGGTGCTGGACAGAGCACAGGGTGCCCAGTTATACCGCGCTGGTATATATAAGGCAATGGTGGGAAATTTCTTAGCTGACCAAACCCTTCTGGACAGCAACGATTTTCTTCAGCGCAGATGTCCCTAGGGTCCTGCGTAATTTGCCAACACTCGCCTTGCTGTCCTGGGGAGCTTCTGGGTGCAGGTGCTCCCACCCACCCCGAAATCCTGGCTCTGGCCATGGGCCTGGCCCAGGAGCTCATCTGATGGCTTCCTGGGGACCTGAGGTGCAGCCAGGGCTGAGGGTTACCAGCTCTGGTGCCAGCAAAGCTATTTCTGAGAACTGCTCTTCACCTCCCTGGCCGCCCACGTCACCGTCTGGGCATGTGGCTGTGTCCCCAAATGCAGGGAGCCTGTGCAGATGCTGGGGAGGCCGGCCTCAGAGGCAGGGAGGAACACTGTGTGCTCCTCATAGCAGCATGCTTTCTGGGTAGGAACCGCTCCACCACGGTCATGTGATAGACAGCAATGCTAACTCTCAAATGCACTTGAGTTCTGTATTTGAGACTGTGTTAACTTCCTACCAGATGGAGTCCTGGCATGGCTGTGCCTCTGCCCTGTCCACGGGGATAACTTCAGCAAGAGGACAACTGCTCTGGGATTAGCGTGCCTCCTCCTGCATGGGGCAAATGACTTCAGGGCAGGTTGCTGTGTTAGTCACTTTGTCATCACTGAGACAAAGCACCTGACACCCTTGCATTAAATGTTCATGGTTTCTGAGGCTCAGTGCATGGCCAGCCAGCTCCAAGGCAGAAACAGCAAGGCAGAAGGGTGTGGAGGAGGAAAGCTGCTCAATTCATGGCTGCCAGGAAGCCGAGAGAGAGGGCAGGAGCCAGGGACAAGAACACACCTTTCCAGCTCAGGCCTCAGGAACCAGGTCCTCCAACCCGGCCCCACCTCCTCACAGCACGCTCAGCACAGAGTGCCGTGACTGAGCGACCTTCCAAAGCCCACCTCTGACACCTGAGACTCGGGACATCCTAGATCTAAATGCTGGTGCTTGTGCTGCTCTATTTTTTTTTTTTAGAGGATGACAAGGCTTGATTTGCAGAGGTCCAATTAAAGCCGAGTGGTTAAACACCATGGTACAATTATGGCACAGGATGTGAGAGGGCTGTGGAGCGTTTCAGACGTCCAGGCGGAATGCTAAGTGGGAAAGTCATAGCACACTCTGCGCTGTATGATCTGGTTTTGCTTTGAAAAGAAGACTGAGGCAATTCACCAAGATGTCACAGCGATGGTCTCGACTGGAGGAATTATGGGTGCATTTTATTTTATTTTTCCCTCTCAGTGTTCTGTGCCTTCCAGACTTTGCCCACCCAGCTTGTGTACCTTTGTAAGTGCAAAGTGAGTTACAACAACACATGGCCTTCAATGGTCCTCAGCGAAGTCAGGTCCAAATTTCCTCCTGTGCTGGGTTACATGTCTCAGACTAAAAGTGGGTAGAGGTAAAGGTGTGATCTCATTCTTCCTCTTGTAAAGGCCAGCTTTTATTTACTGACTTCCTTGTCCACGCAGAGTATGGTGGAATCTCGACTGATCGAGAGACCCATGAATAACAGGCCACTTGCTCGATGTCACCAGTGTCCGAATGTCCCCTGTGAGGACACTGCCAGGAGGAAGAGGAGAGTCTGCCTTGGTGTGCGGATGGTCCTGCCTTCATGTGCACCTGGCATGTGTCACCCTGACACACGTGCAAAGCTGCTTGGCCGCATCTCCGGCTGGTCGGAAGTGCAAGGGAGAAGCGCCGTGGGCACCTCGAGGGTGACATCTGAAGCAGGCCCCGGCGGGCAACCCAGGGGGGCCGACGCTGATTCCACCAGGGCCTCCCGAGAAAGACGGCAGAAGGGAGCCATTAGGGCCTCCCTGGCCCTCCCACACCCACGCCACCAATGCCCCCGGGCCCATCTGTCCTGCAGTGCAGCCTGTCCCGTCAGGTTCCTGCCCCCAGTCACAGCTACCTGACCTGACAGGAGGAAACGAACGGGCTCCAGTTAGCTGAACATTAACACAAAGCGCTGTGAGTGAAAGAGGAATGGGAGCTTCAGTGATCTGTGACCCTCTTAAAGCCCCAGCGCTGCTCGGCTGACACGAGGTGAGAACCTGGGCCTGTGACCTCTCCCTGGCCTGCTGCACAGCGGCAGTGACTGCTGCTCATTTGCCGGATGCTGCAGCCAGCTGGGTCACTCCGGGAAGACGAGGACCCAGGGGGTCCTCTGGGGGGCGGTGGCAGGCAGGCTGGGCTCAAGCGCGACTCTGACTCGCCTTCCCCGGCTCCAGCCTGGGATGCCTGCGCCTCTGCTGTCCGTCACCCTCCGTAAAGCACTCTTCCTGGCGCCCTCGAGCCAGCACTGCACACTTGCTGGGACTAGTGAAATCCTGGGAGCCCAGCTTCCTGCTGCTGCCTGGGAGGGGAGGCCACGCGTGCAGGCTGCGGGGGGTGGGGTGGGAAGGGCTGGGGAGCCCCAGGGTGCTGTGTGCCTGCAGAACCGAACCACTGACCTTATGCTTGGGTGTTCTCCGCGGCTGCTGAAATTCCCATTTAGAACTGTCCTGCACCCGACGAGGCTCCCACATGTATCACTTCTCCCCACCCAGCCTGTCTGGGAAATGAATGGGGAGGGCTCATCTGACCAGAGAGGCCCTGTCCCTCCTGCTGGGTGGCAGCAATCTGAGCCCCTGTGGACGGCTGCCACGGTCAGTGTCCCTGACTCCTGGCTCAGAGACACAGGGCTGTCACTGCGAGCTGGCCTGCAGCACAGCTGGGCCCACAGTGCAGGTGAGCAGGCGGGGGTCACTGTGCAGTGGACAGGGCCCGGGCAGCTTGAGCGCACCTGGACACTGCCTGGGGTGGAATCCAGTTTCAACTCCTGCTCTCGGCTTGGGCAGTTCTGTGTAAAACTTGTGTTCAGCTGATGCCCAGCATGGAATACATGCAGTCAATTAGGTACAGGACTCATTATATAAATCCATGTGTTAAAATACTTCCTAGCTAAAAGCACTGTTGTTTGCTCTCATTTTCTAGAGGAAAGAAATGTCTAGAGGTGATTTGTGGTGTCTGCTCCACACCGCGGGTCTTTGTAAATGCCCACCTCAGTGTTACTTAGCTGTAAAACTGGATTTTGATCTATATCCTCAGGCCTCACCATTATTCATCCGTTTCATTCTGGTTATTAATAAAATCCAGGAACATTTGTTAAGAAGTGACAGATGAGCTACCGTTACTCCTCGACAAGTGACACCCACAGCATCACTCTTCCCTACAAACACATCACATGTCCAGTTTACTTGCAGGAAACCAAGTAAGCGCAGGGCCCCACAGCAGCGCCAGGACTGCAATTCATTTTCAAAGTCTTGGATTAGAGCTCGATTGTAGTTTAACAAACGTTGCAGTTCCCGACCTGAAACTCAAGCAAAAACATGAGGGAGCCACCCACCCGGTGGCGGCTGGGCTGGCCGGTTTGCTCCAGTTTTGCCCTGCCCACGTGGGCTGTGGGTGGCCTGGAGTGGACACAGGTGATGCAGAGCCTGGCTGCCCATCTGTGGGCCCTCAGAGTGCAGCAGCCGCTTGGCCCTCACGCTCGGCCCTCAGCTGTGACACATGCAGGCCCCTCCCCACCTGCCAGCTTCCTGGCAAGCCTCAGGCCTTGGGCATTTTGCAGTTTCTGTTCTCTGTCCTGCAAGCCGCACAATTCCACCGTGTTTGGCATGGAGACCGCGGATGCTGCTCAGAGCTGAAGAGCAGGAGGGCAGTGCGCTCTGCAGATGTCGCTCGGCCTTGGCCCTCCCCCGCCCAGCTGACCCCATCCTGACCCACTGGGAACCAGCAGGCTCCGCAGGCACAGGGCAGGACCTGAGGCGCCACCACAGCCCGTCCTGAGGCCAGGAGCCAGGGACCTCGCTCCCTCCGCACAGGCGCCTTGGCGCCCGTCCCGCTGCTGTGCCTTCCTCCTGCCCCTGAGTGTGCGGCCCGGTCAGGTCCTGCCTGCAGCCTGTGCACCTGGCGAACTCCGCTTGGGGAAGCAGCACCGCAGTGGGAAAGGCAGGCTGGCCCTGGGCAGCCTCTGCGTTTAGTGGCCCCAGCAGGGCTCTCCCCCTTCCCTCCTGACTCCTGCACCCGGAGGGGCCAATCATGTCCCTGAGCGTGGAAAGGGAGGCCCGTGCACTGGGGAACAGGAGAGCGAAGGCTGGAGGATGTCCAGGGCTGGAGGCCTCAGAGCTGGAGCCTGTGAAGTGGGGACCGGGTGCATCCAGGGTGGCCACACGACCAGCCTCCTCCTCCTGCCAGGCAGGCGCCCCAGACGCGGGCCCCAGCGTGCGCTTCTCCTTCTTCCCTTTCTCATGTTACTCTTTCCAAACTCATTTTTCACACACGCTGAGCACACATGACAGCTCTCAAGCACATTTTCCACATTTGAAGAATAGATAAGTCCCGCCTGCCCTCTAAGGCGGAAAAACGATACAAGGAACCTGCCATTGATGACGTGCACTTACAGCGGGGAGCAGGTCTAGCTAATCTCACCCGAATGGCACTAGGGCCTCTTGGTCACTACCTGGTGGAATGCAAGGAAGGGAAGGCTAACGTGATTTCACGGGGAAAGGACAGGGCCGCACACAGAAATCATCCACTTCCAGCCTCATCTCCGAAGCTCCCCACCAAGGCCTGTTCGCAAACATCCACAGGACGCTCCACGTCTCTGGGAGAGATCCCTATCCCACTGTCGCCTCCTTGTGTCAATTCTCAGAACCCAAGGCTGTGTCATTGGATGAACACAGCAGCCACGGTGGCAGAACGGCTCCAAGTGGGGCCAGTAAGGTGGGCAGGGCTGGCAGGGCGTTGGGGTGTGGGGACCAGTCCTTCTCCATCCCGGGAGGGACTTGGCCTTGGCCAGGGACTCAGCCTGAGGGAGCAGAGCCAGCCGGTCCTCCTCCGGACGTCAGGGTGCTGGGCCTGGCCTTGTGGGTCCCCGTGGGGCTCCATGAGTCCGTGCACTGATACCATGAAGACCCCATGTCAGGGCCGCAGCCACCCGGTGACTCGGTCTCAGTCTGTCCCACCTGGTGGCTCCAGGCCCCTGTGGCTTCCTCTGTGTCCTGGGCAAGGTGACCAGCACCACAGAGCTCCGGATGCCCCAGGCGCCAGCCTCGGCTTCGAGGATACAGAGCATGTGCGTGGTGTCTTAGAACAAGCTTCTTCAAGACTTTTAAAAATCAGGAACGTGGGCTTCTGGAGATTCAAGTCCAGGGCCAGGGGCTGACCCTGAGTGCCCAAGGACAACGAGCCCTCCACGAATCATTGCTGGCCCAGCTGGCTCTTGGGTCAGAAGGTGCTGAGACTGAGCCCTGGGGCAGGTGCTGGGGGGCACCGGGAGGACCCTCATTCTGCTCACTATATCACTGCTGCTGGTTTTAAAGCGAAGCAGTTTAGCATCCAGGAGAAGCACCAGTGTTCAGGCCCTCACAGAGCCCCAGCAGGAGTGGCTCTGGGACCTGCCTGGCTGTCCCCGCACTGCCAGTCTGCTCCCTTCCAATGCCCAATGAGGAAACACCCGCCACCTGGCCCTTCCCTGCCAGCTCCTGGCCAGGGTCAGGGACCTTTTGCAGCCAGCTCTGGGGACACAGGGGGTGGGAAGGTGATGGCAGAGCAGGGTCACCCTTCACCCCGTGTCCCTCCCTGACCCCCTTCCCCGTCCCCTGCTGATCTGCCATGACTATTCCAGCCTGGTTACCACACATGACCCAGGACCTCTTGGTGGCCCTGTCTGACCTGGCTCTGCCCAGGGCTGTCCCCAGCACCGCTGTCAGGGGATGCGGCTGGGAGGCAGCCGTGCTGGTCTTCTGTGTTACCCACAAGATACTTCCAGGGCTGTTGGGAGAGTATATAAAGGGTGTGTATGAATTCCTCAGCAGAACAGACCCTCCACCATAAATGCTCTCTATTACTCAAGATTTCTGAGAGAAAGGAAATGCAATGATTTTCAATAACCCTAAAACTGTACTTCAGCTCTGAAGGGTTCTCTACGCTGAGGGGAGAAGGGGAGGCCTGCTGGAGACCCTCAGGGACTGGAACTGCTGCCAAGGAGCTCAAGCAGAACCCAGGTTCCTCTAGAAGGAGAAGAGTTAGCCAGGAGTGGTGCCCTTATGCCTGTTATCCCAGCATCCTGAAGGCTGAGGCGGGAGAATCATCAGTTCAAGCCCAGCCTGGGCTCCAAAGTGAGATTCTGTCTCAAAAAAAAGAAAGAGAGAAAGGAAGGAAGGAAGGAAGGAAGGAAGGAAGGAAGAAAGCAAAGGGGAACACTGACTCAATGAAGCAACTCTTCTGAATTGTAAAATATTTACAGACCCACCTAGTTCTGTCAAGTATGTAGCACTGGACACGGTCAGGTAATCCCCGAAACTGGTGCAGTGAGTGTGCCAGACACTGTACGGCCTCGGGGACGTCTCTGGCCTCTGGGTGCGCGGCCTTCTCCACTCCCTGCCCTGGGCAGAGCCAACCACCCCTCCCACCCTCAATCCCTACAGAGGAGCTGCGGGGGCTGCGAGTTGGGAGCCTTTCAGCAGCAGTGGCTCAGGAAGATGGCCGCCACTTCAGAGTTGGGACAGCCCAGTGACCCAGCTGCCTGTGGTGTCTAGGATCTCTGGCACACCTCCCGGGACACCAGTGCCTTAGAAAACGGCATCCTATAAAGTATCACCTAGCGCTGCCACTCCTTGATAGGACGTTTCTGGAAATGTCTCTGCCACTGGAGACAGCACTATGACTCTTTCCCACTCCACCCGAGACGGCGCCTTTGACCCGTGTCAGTTGTGGTGAGGGGTCCGGCATCACAGCACGGGGCTGTGTGGGAGAACTGACACGGCTCCAGGACTGCAGGACACAAGCTCAGCCTCCTCTTGTTCTTGCCCTCCCTTCCCTTTGTTCCCAGGAGCCCTTTATGAAGCAAGTCATTTAAAAATGATCTAACGAGCCAGAGACAGCATCAGTCATTCTGTGGATCTCCTTAAACGTCACCGCTCTTTCTTGGCTCAAGCTGTTTAGGAGGAGACATGTGTGCGCCCCGTGTCCTCTGCAGGTGCTGCCGAGGAGGACTGTGGTCTCTGAGCATCTCGGGGCAAGGACCAAGCCACCCGGGCACTTCCATCTTCAGGTCTCCTGGGCCTTGGGAAGGCAGGGGTGAAGCCATCTAAGTCATGCACGGCTCTGAAGAGCAGCCTGCTTTGGCATGGGGATGCTGCAGCCTCGCCGGACCATACCATCCCCCACGCCACCCATCAGACGCTGGCAGGGGGGGAGGGTGCCCAGAGCAGCTGTGCCTAAGCCACTGTGCTGTGCAGCCTTCCAGGTGTCTGGAGACAGAGGCCCTCTCTGGGCCTCTGCTGTTCCCTCTCAGTGGCGGTAATAACTGTACCTGTCTCATAGGGCTCTCATGAGAATTAATGTAGATCAACCACTTCCAGCAGGCACTGGCGCTCTTATGGAAATTAAATTCACACCCGCACGATCCAATTTAGACATGCAGCGGAGACGCTTTCACAGTAAATCCTGCCAGGGTAAATAATTACAGTGCTCACATTTTCGATTCCAACTAAGGTTTCCACGCCAAAATCCTTTTTGCTACTCATATCACTTTATCGCACGGCACGGTAGAGTGCAGACCCTGAAAAATTAATGACCAGTTCAGACCTCGATGAGGCCCAGGGAGAAGGGATCCCAGTTAGCTGCTTCCTGCACAGCAGCTCAGACAAGCCCTGGGCAGAAGAGGAGACAGGCAGTAACTCATTCACATGAGATAGGAAGTAGGACTGCACCCTGCGTGCTTCCAAAAGTCAACAGGCAAAGGACAGGAAATGTGGGATCTTGTCTTGTGCTGGATGAATTGGGTCCTCCATGAAACGAAGGCATCTGTCCTCACCGCAAGGATGGATCCCCTGCAGATAGTGCTGCTGACGTGGTCACTACGTGGCCTCCCAGGATGAAGTTTCCTTATGCAGAGGTCACGTCCATCCCCAAACCCGGGCCGAGTGCCCTGAACAGACGCCAGTGGTCACTCTGCCGCGTCCCAGTGCTGCGACACTTCCACAATAAGCTGCACTTGATCTTAGCCAAAAGGCCGAGAAGCGAACTTTCCCAGTAAACTGTGCCTGGTGGCTGAGCAGGCTGGTCAGGAAGCCTCTTCAGCCTTGGACGCCGACATCGTCCTGGGCATACCAAGCTCGCATAGCTCTGCATACAGCCTCCTGCTCTCTGCTGCACTGTGGCCCCCGTGGCCACCACTGGTCTCCCCGGCACGCCTGTGCTTGACCTCACTGCTCTCGTGTGGCTCACGGGGCATGAATGGGCAAGAGTGTTGCAGAGGTGCCATCGGTAACCCCCATGTGACGGAGAATGCACTCTGCTGTGTGGACTGCTCGCCTCACGTCTGCCCCACGCTGTCCCTGTTCTCTGTGCCTGCCTACTGCCGAAGGCCACCAGGGAGGAAGCTGACGAGCAGCCCTCCACTGAGAAGGCCCGCTGTGCAGCCAGCAGGGGACACAGGAGACCACGTCAGCGAGGACCCCGGGAAGAGCAGGAGTGTTGGGGCTCAGGTGTGGAGGGAAACCCAGGGCTCAGAGCAACGCCAGCACCTCGGGGGCGGCAGTGCCTTGGGGCCTGAGCTGTGCCCCCACTCCCCTGGGAGCCACATTGTCTCCAGTGCCCCTCTGTGCTCTCCTGGGCTGAAGTCCCGGAAGAGAGGGCAGGTGGCGTACGGCTGGCACGTGGCACCTCAGCTGAGGAGCAGGATGGTGGGGCTGGCTGCTCTGTGGATGGACACAAGGAATGAAGGGCAGGTAAGAAGCAGAGACCACGTCAGTCGCCCAGTGTCTGCAGCCAGCAACACAAATTGTGTGGAAAGCCTGGAGCAGACCCCCGAGGCTGTACCTGGTGCTGTGGTGCGGTCGGATTTGCGTGGAGACTCAGCACCAGCTGGCTCGGAGCCCTCTAGCACCTACCAGGTGGCCATGGTGTCCAGTGGGATTAGCTGGCATCAGATGCAAACAGCCTAAAGCTGCAGCTTCAGCTGATGGTGATTGTAGTAAAGGATGACTGTGGAGAAAGAGTGCAGCGGTATCTGGGGAGGCCCTTAGCCCCTTGCAGAGAAAGAACGAGACACATCAACCATACCTAAGAGGGTGATAACAAGCCACCGCCAGAGAAGGAGCCCAGTTCATAACCCTGAGCCCCGAGACCCATCACCCATGTGGCTTTTCCTCTGTTAACTCTGTCCCCAGTTGCTTGGGTACTCAGCCACACGTGAAGTATTTCAGAGGAACGGGCACAAGATCCCTCACCAGCCCCAGGTCATAGCCCCAGGTCCAGTCTGGCCTAGTTGGTCTGTAACAGCATTAGGATGGGAACTGGAGCCAGAGAGCTACGTTTGAGCACAGGCGGTATTAAAAATATTTATCACCTCTTGTGTCACAGTGGCTTTGACCTCACAGAAAGAACTCCAACACCATTGGGAGGGAGGCTGTCTCAGGCCCATGAGTGCCCCAGGCAGGGGCGGAGGTGGCTTTCAGGACACTGTCCTGGGCCTCCCAGCAGGGGCAGCCTGAGTCCCCAGCCTGCAGGCAACGTCCACCTAGCAACTCTGGAGTCAGGGTCACAGGATGTGTCGTCCTGCCCTGGGACAGCGTCCCTGGGTCGGGGCTGGGGAGGCCAAGAGTGGCCTTTCAGGGCTTTGCACACAGTGGGTGCCAGAGCAGCCTGTGGCCTGCTTCGTTTCCTTCAGGGCCAGTGGGAGCAAAAGCAGCAGCAGAGCAAGGGTTCCCGGGAAAGGTGAGCGCACCCTGCCCTTGGAGGCCAGGGCAGAGCCCCTTTCCCTGGTGTTTGCACCCCGCTGCTACAGAGCTCAGCAGGCACAAATCAAGATCCGAGCAGCTGAATTCTGGCAATGACAGCACAGGTGAAAACCTCAGGTGCCAGTGTTTGTCCCCAGCTACCTTCCCCAGCTGCTGGAAAGAAAGCCCTGCTGAGCAGGCTGCAGGGAACAGCCTGCAACCCCTGCATTGGGTGGCCCAGCAGGAGCCCCCGAGGAACAAATGACTGGGAGGGTCCTGCAATAACAGGGCTTCCCGGCTCGGTGCACCCAGTGTGGAGGCCTGCAGGGTGTCCTCCCGGAGCTGGGCGAGGGGTGAGCTCACCCAGGGGCCTGCAGAGCTTTGTGAGACAGGGTCTCGCCTGCCTAGAACGCACGGTGATCTTGTTGCCTCAGCCTCCAGAGTTCAGGGGTTAGAGGTGGGCGCCACAATGGGGCGCAACGCAGCCCTTCTTGACAGTCCCAGGAAACAAGCAAGCAATCAGCCTTGCAGCTCAGCCTCCTTCAAACTGCGGCAGCTGCTGTCCTGGCCGGGCCACAGGCTGGAGGCAGGGACAGGAGCACATGGAGGCCACACTCGGCCCCTCTCTCCTCTCATCGGACTCACCCTTCAGCTCAGCCACTGGCCTCTGGCTTCCAAGCCCAAACCCCCACTTATGGAGGCTTTGAATGTTCAGCCTCTTTTTAGAAAGGCTTAACAATCATTCCCCTAGTTAGCTCTACTTTAAATGAATTTCCAAGATAGGCTTAGGCTGTAGCTGAAAAGTAACAATAAAGCAAAACTTGAAGGGTTTCTCCCTCCTGGGCCAGCTCTGTGCCCTGGACTCTGGTGCCTCACAGGAGACACCGGGCACCACCGCAGCTGGCTCAGCCGTTGCCCTGTGAGATGCCGAGGTCCCTCCCTCTCATTGCCCATCTACACTATGTGCAGCTTCCCTTTTGAGCACAGAAACACAAGCGGCTCGAGAGTCTGAAATGTTATCATCTAAAGGGTCTAGAAAGTGTTGAAATCAAGATTTTATCAGATGCTGCATCAACAAAACGGGACAACACAAAACAAAACAAAGCTAATCTCTGACATGTTTGAAAAAGTCACTTCCAGGTTTGTGATAAATTGTGTCAAGAAAAGCATCCTTCTGACTGCCCTGTTTTCAGACCCTCTCTGCACCCCAGTTCCTCAGGGAGCTTTCTAGTCCAGGAGCAGGCTCCACCTTCAGGGTCCCCACTCAGAGGGGACTCCCACCCCCTACCTGAGATGACACCTGGACACTCTCAAGTCCCTTGGGGAGAAGCTCACGAGCCAGCAGGAACCATGTGGTAGGCTGCCTGGGAGCCCGCTCCACCCTGTGGGCCAGCGCAGGGCCCGAAGGATCTGGGGCTGGGGACACACTTCTTCCACGGGCTTGTGTGTTGTGTCTACGATTCATGCAGCACAGCTGGCCACAAGTGAGCTAGCGCCTCAGAGGCCACCCATCTGCCCTGGCCTGGCTGATGCTGACTGCTTAAGATTTCTGGAGCCTGGGACCAGGAGCGATGCATGTCTGAGTCATTCCCAGGAAACAGCATTTCCTTTTTGAGCCAGTCTTTGCACATCACACACAGGGGCCAGGCAGGAGTCCAGCGTGTTCCTCAGAGATAACGCAGCCTCCTCAAGACGAGGTCAGTGCTGGATGCTTTGGCTTCCTTGTCCTCCAAGGTACCTGTTGCCAAGCAACCTGCACAGCGGTGCTGCGTCCTGCGGGCTGAGTGACAACAGAAGGTGGAGCAGGAGAGGAAACAATCGGATTACCTCCTATCTGCCTCACAGGCAGCGGCTGTGTGGAAAGAGTGTTCTTTTCAACACACTCTTCCAGTGAGGCTCCTCAGCCGTGCCAGCTCCAGGTTAGGCCTGGGACTGCAGGGTACTCTTCTATTTTAGTTTCTGAGACAGAAAACCTAAGCTGGGTACTAGCTCAATTCTTCCCCCATTCCTCCCTGTGGTCTAAGTTTTACAGAGCACATTTCCTGCACCCTGATCGGCCCAAAGACTTCTGTGTCGAGACAGGGTGACAGGCACCCGGTGGTCGGGTCTCCCAGCTTGGGCGGGCAAGGTGCTCGGTGAGGTTGCTGTGCTCCCCAGGAAGTAAAGCGAAATTACCCTGTCTTCCTGAGTCCATGCAAAACTCTCCAAAGAGCCTGCCCCCAGAAGAGATTATGAGATTTCTTCTCTAAATCTGAGAACATGATGCCGGAAACTAATATATAAAACAGTGCAATCTATAATCAATCTATAAAGAAATCAAATTTGAATTCGTGAAAACTGTCAGCAATCAACTCTCAAGCCGCAGTGGCTGTGATGTGACCTCCATGCCTCGCAGGAGAGTAGCTCTGAGAGAAGCGCACTCCGTGGGTCCTGACACCCGACAGCCTCCGGGGCAGGACCCATGTCTCCAACTCTCCTGGTCTCACTGGCTTCAGCAATAGGCAAGGCCCTGGCCATCTGCAAGGGCTGTGGTGGGGACTGCATGCAATTAGATGACGAAAGCCCCAGCAAGCATCTCACGGCTCATTCGCTAGGTATTTGCAAAAAATTTGGCGTTCATAGTCTGGCTTCTTTACACCCAACCAGAACAAGTCACAGGGAGACCTGAGTTCCGCCCCTGGGTTGGCAGAAGTGGCTCTGCTGCATCTGAGTGCCAGTCTTGTCTTGAATACGCACTAGCACAACAGACTCAGTGCTTAAGCCAGGGAGTTCCCTGCTCAAAGGCCACATGTGGGTGAGAGGCCAGGCTCAGGGGCGTTCAGGAGGTGTGCATAGGTGGCTCCCACTGTGCTGTCACTCTGTCCCACGCCCAGGCCCTCAGCATCGTCTGGAGCACGGGACGGAGCGCTCCTGACTTTTTTTCCCTGAACACGAGCAGGTCTCTTGGGGCTGACCTTTATCTGCCCCTTCCCCCCTCTAAGAAACAAGAGAACTGTAAGAGCTGACAATGAGGCCCTGAGCAGAGCTGACAGGCGTTGCCAGTCCCGAGGCTGGCTCGTATTTCACGTGTGTGTGTGATTAAACACATGTACAAGTGATGCGGGCCCGGTATTGGGGTTAATTTGAGGAAGAAAGGACTTCAAGCCCAACTGAAGTTTTCCTGACAATCACAAACAAGCATGCAAAACAGAGCATCTGTCAGGCGCCCCTCAGATGCAATATCAATTATGGAGAATGGATACTTGAGACAGGAGCAGGATGTGTTGACAAGCTGCCATGTCTTCACACTCAGCACTTCCACACCAGAATGCCTGGAACGGCCCCGGACCCCCGGGCACAGGTCTCTACATTCCTGGGCTGCTTCTCCAGTGCCTGCCAGGTCCTTGGGGAGCCCCGCCTCCTCTCCCTCAGGCTGAGTCTTCTCTCCCAGGCCTCTGGATGCTGCACATGCTCTCCATGGCCTCCTGCTGCTCAAAATATCACGGCCAGGGGTGAGCTCTGCCCTCCTGTGTAGGACACTGTGACCTTGAACTTCATGTGCAGCCTAGGTGGCATCCAGGTGGGTTCTGGAGTCAGGGATTGCTTTGAGATGGATAAAATGGCACATGCATGTGCACACACACACATGCACACACACACACACACACACACACACACACACACACACACTTCCTGGAAGTCCAGCCATGATCCTGAAGCCAGGGAACAGCTCTGTCTCAACACATCGGGTAGAGCCACGGGGTGCTGCTGTGGTTGCAGGTGAGAACAATGAAATATCAGTCATGGCACCTGGCAGCATAATAACAGGAAGGGCTGATGCATGTTAGAATAACCTCCACCTAAAGCCCTAAAATGCAGTAAAAGGTTTGACCTTGACTGGGAAAAATGCTCAGTTATTCAGAACTCTAAATTAACCTAAACGAATTCAAAAATTTTGTGTATGTGCAAACACACCGTTGGAAGATAGCACAGAAGGTGATGTTAAGTCCACTGCATGGATAATTCTTTGCAATTTCTCTGCATCTCAGCTAGAGCACTGGTGTGAGCTACAGAATCGAGCAGGCCCTTAAAAGCGTGATTAATAAGGAAAATTCCCAAGCATGAGGTTGGAGGTCTTCAGCCCTGGCAGGAGGGGACCTCTCGGGAGGGAGGTCGTCCTGTGGGCAAGTCTGGAACCTCTGGCTTCACCTTGGAACTTGCACTTCTCATCAGAGCAAAGGGAGACATGACAAGTAACACAACATGCAGAGAAGCTGCCTGTAAAAAGACGGCATTTTTAGAAAATAGCAGATGCCAGTTTTTCTTCAGAATGAAGCTAGTCTAGACTCTGCAAGGGGCCATCTGTCTTATCAGAATCCATGTGTTGACGTGGTTCTGCCACTTGTCTTATTAGTGTTGGAAGTGGGTTGCAGAGCTACTAATTAAGGACATAAGCCTGATCTAGAAGACAGGGAAGGGTCCAGCAGGCTAAAATTCATCTCTCATTAACTCCTTTCTTCTGGAGCCCGGACCTCCATGAAAACACGGTGCAGCTTTAGACAGATGAGGAGGGAAGCTGCTGACCCCCTTGTTTCTGAGCCGCAGCTCTGCTAAGGTAACCAGGCGTGCACATTCTTGGGGACTGCGACTGCTGCTCAGAGTTGGAGCTCCATAAAGAATGCAAGTAAGCAAAACAAACAGAATGGGGTGGGAAGCAATGCACAGAATGCTTGAATGTAGGGCACCTCGAAACAGCCCCAACCATGACCAGACACGAGACTTGCATCAAACCCGGAGCAGTGAAGAGAGGGGCTGGGGATTTAGCTCAGTGGTGCCGCCGCCTGCTTCGAAAGCGCAAGGTCCTGAGTTTGATCCCCGGTACCAAAAAATAAAAAGTAGCTGGCAGAGGAGTGGAGAGAGTTACGAGGGCCGTGCTGAAGAAAGGTCCTGACCTGCAGCTGCGTGCTGGCGAGGGGCCTGGGAGGATTGGGCGCAGGCCCCTGTGGGCCCGGTTACCTGGCTGCTGGGCTGAGCACAGACACAGAGCCATCAGCGTCACACAGGGCTCATCTCCAGCACAATTCTGCAGACACACAGGCCAAGAAAGTTCAGTCAGGGAGTCGGTCAATATTCTGTGTTCATGACACCCACGAGCCTCCAGACGATTCAACGGTCGGTCTCAGTTTTATTTTTTAATGAGTGCAGTTTGTGTTTCTTTAGCCACACATTTTTTTAAATTAAAAAGGTCACTTTGCTGCAAAGCAGTGACGCTTCTGATGGTAATTGTTAAGAACAATCTTTCCTATGAAATTGGCCATTTCTGAGCAGCAAAGAGCCACCCAGCTGGTGCTGAGGAGCCGGGCGACTGCCTGGCAGATGCCCCTGTGATGCTCTGGGCTGCTGCCAGGGAGCAGGAAGCACAGGACACCCAGCGTGCCTGCCGCTTGGGGGACTGGGTAGCAGAGTCCGGAGGCTTGTCCTTCAGGGACACAGAGCTCAGGCACATGGGCTCAGAGAGGCCAGAGCTTCCTGTTTGCAAAGCCACAGTGCCTAGGCCTCCAGGAAAGAGGTTGTTCGAAATGCCATAGACTGAGGTGAAGGCCAAATGGTGGTAGAAATTTTATCCTTGGAAAACTGCTGGGAAAACCCTACAAGTCAACCAACAATAGCCTCTTCAGAAAGGAATCAACAAGTAACCTTGGAGTAATTTCCAACATAGCCAGTTGGTTCTTTCTACAAAGGAGCTCTCTCTGACAGGCCTGGAGTCGTCTGGACCCTTGATGGTACATACTGATCAGGCCTGCCAGGCTCTGCCCACGAGTGAGAGGGCCTGCGGTGCATGGAGCTCCAGTCAGATCTGGACCCTGCAGCTGCCCCGTTGTCCCCCGGGGGGCTGGGAGGGGCACAAGCAGGAATTGTTGTTCTGCTCTTCGGAGCCCATGGGAAAGCCAGGGCCAAGCTCTGGCACCAACTCACTTCCTGCTCGGAGTCAGACACCAAGGAGGCCCAGACAGAAGTGTGTGGCTCAGTCTGCCCAGGGCGACGACTGCCTCTAGGCTCTAATCTGGAGCTGTCCTGACCAGCAGGGTGCTCAGCCTGGTGTGGAGGTCACTGGCACTGGCCCTTCCCTCCTCGACTGCCCCATAGTGTAGCTTGTGTCCCCGACAGAGAGCAGGGCCCAACTCCAGAGCAGGCTAATGCTAGCTTGGGGTCACAGACCACACTGGGGACTGGCCTAGGCACTGGTGAGTTCAGAGCTTTCGAGCCATGAGGCAGAAAAGGGCTCTCGGGGACCACGGTGCAGGGCTGGGAGGTACCCGGGCCTGTGGCCATCTCGAGGGACAGCATCACAGGACAGCAGGCCCAAGTCTGCTGTGGTGGGCACAGGAGCCCACTCTCTCGGTCCTAGGCTCACCTGCCCCCTGTCCCGCCTGCCTCCTGTTGGTAACTGAGCCACAGAAGTGGCAGGGCGGCTCAGTCTGCACAGAGCCAGGTCACAGCTGCATGTCTCACGGCTTCCTTCCCAGCACTGGAACAGAGCTCAGAAGTGTGGAGGTGCTTTATGGGGAGAACATCTCAGTTCTCCCTGCTGCGAACACTCACTCCAGTGCACACAAGCCTGCCTGCCACAGGGAGGAAGCTCTGAGGTGCCCTCCCTCCTGCCGGTGGATTTCTGTTCACACCACACTGACTGCCAGCCTGCGAGACCTGCTGGCCAGAGCCATCTACGATCAGATGGAGGAACTGCTGTGATGAAGGCAGGGCCAAACTGCCTCAAACACACCAGCGAAGAGCAGGTTTCCTCGGAGTCAAAGGAGAAAAAGGCAGATGTTTACGGAGGAAGCCAGGCCCAACTGGGCATCGCGGGCAGCTGCCCTGCCCCAGCCCCAGCCCCTCTGCCCAAGGCTTGCTGCAAGGGCGCAGGCTGACCTGCGTCTGCTCTCCCAGAGCTGCTGAGATGCTTGTGTTCTCGCTCAGAACCCCTCCCGAAACGGTGCCGCCTGACGGCCCAACTTTAGCTCTGCCTCCCAGGCAAACTTCCTCGCCTGGCACCAGTCTTGTCCCAAGACATCTCCCCTGCTGCCCCTCGCATCTGGCTTTTTGTCTGAGCACATGTCCAAATTCCAAGACACGCAAAAATCCCAAAGACAAAAATATCTCACCGCATCTGAATACTCAGTTTCTATGGAGACGGAAATCAAAGTGAACTGTCTAATGAGAGGTTTTCATTTTTTTTTCATAGTTCTTGCCTGATGTCTTACAGTTTTGAAGAATGTTGAAATGCCTGCTGGTTATTATTCCAAACACATTTTGCTAATATGCAATTGCATATTCTAATGAGAATAGCTGATGACAGCTAATTTTCACTGCTGTCCCCCTCTGTGACCCTTTCAAGTGCTCTGATTACACAGCAAGGCCGTGGTTTGGAAACTTCTGGGGCTCTGAGGAAGACTTCTCCACTCCTCCCTGGCCGGGATGGTGTCACAGACAAAATTACACTTGCTTCTTTCAAGGGGTCCAGAGGTGATTTGTAAGATGTCACCAGACTCAGGTCGCAAATGACTGCAGCCAAGAATAATACACTTAGTTTCGGGCGTTTCACTTGGAACGCATAATGATTTTCCAGGCAACCCAGCGAACACACTGGCCCGTGCTCAGTTGTGTCACTTACGTGCGGAGGAATGAGACTGACCCTACCTGTACCCTTGTTACGGAACTAAATTTCATTACGGCCCGTGCTGCTGCAGGAAGGGTCTGCGAAGGCACCAGGACGATGGCCGTCCGCACAGCGAGGGGGTGTGACTGGGAGGACAGTCCTCTCGCAGGCTGGAGTCCATCTCCTCCCCCAGGTTTCTCCCCGTCCCCCGGGCCGGTTCCTAGAGGACCCCTGCTCCAGCCGCCAGCCCTGTGTGACTGGTCACCCCAGCCTGGTCGCTGGGGTGTCTCACATCCAGGCCCTGATGCCACCACCCTGGCAACAGCTCGTGTCCCCAGCAGCCTGAAAACCTCTCCTCCTGGTTTTGCAGGGAAACACCTGGCCCCTCGTACACCACTCAGCATGCCTCTCCCCGAACTATGACTTTCTTCCGCCTCAGTTCACCAGGTCTCCACATAGTCCTGTCACCTAGCAGCCCCAGATCTGCAGCAGGGCCCTTGCCCTTGTGCTATCACAGGCTCTCGGAGGGCAGTGCCCACTGCAGGGCTCCGGCAGGGACACAGCCATGGACCAAACTCCCGAGGAGCTCAGTGCACTCAGAGCCCCCAGTCTCAGGCCCCGCTCAGGGGACCCGGGCCGACAGCCTGCAGTGGCAGTGGCCTCTGCCTGGGCGTGCGTGTCACTGGCCCTCAGGGCTCCCTGTCTCCTGGGCCCTGTTTCCTCTCCGCCCCTGGTCTCTATGACAGGTATGGCCTGAATGATGTCCGCTCTTGTCCTGTGTACCCAGAGCGCAGACCATGTGCTCCCATTGCTTCACTCCCGGGCAGTGACCCTCACGCTGCAGCCTCCAGACTCTGACAAGTGCTGTGTGGGCAGGACAGGCACGCGGCTGTCCATGGACAGTCTCAGAGACAGACAGGCATTGCCAGGACAGCTCGGACATGGGTCTGGGCTGGCGTGTCTGCTTCTGCGCATCCCGGGACCTGCCTAACCCAGCGGGTCACCATCAGTGGCAGCAGAGATGGGCTGGGACTTTGAGCAGGCAAGGCTCAAGGTCACCGACGTAGTGGACAGATGCCTTAGCCCACTATGCCTGGCTTTCTTCTCTTGGAAGTGATGATAACATTGGGACTCCAGGCTCACTGTGGGACTCCAGTCCAGGCAATAGGTGCTCAGCCCCCAGGGAGCCACTGGACAGCACTGGGACCCCAACCATGGTGCCTTGGCTGCTCCCACACACGCACAACACATACAGCTCCGAAATCACACCCATGTGGCCCCTGTGGCTGCATCCGTGCTGCCGTGTGGGGCACAGAAGCCCAACACGAGCGCAGTTTCCATCCTATGGGGAGAGGGACACCTGGGCATGCAGGGAGCATAGGGCAGTGCCTCAGACTCCTGTGGGGGGAAGTGCAGAGGAGGAGCCAGGTTGGGGACACGGGGCAGGGAGGAGCCAGGCAGGGCAGGTGACTGGTGCCGAGGGGCCCAAAACAGGAGCATGGAGGAGGCCACAAAGCTGGGGCTCCAGCCAGGCTGAGAAGTGGAGACCCCAGGGCTCCAAAGCCAAAGGGAGCTACAGCTCTGCTTCTCTAAACCAGCCTTTCTGGGGTCAGATAAGGGAGTGCAGGAAGAAGTCTGGGCCAGACAGAGCGGCTGGCCGAGTGGATGGTACCCACAGGTTCTGGGAGGGAGCGGAGTTTGGCTGAGCTCAGACTGCAGGTGCTGGCCCGCTGGCTGTGGTCTGTCATCCGGAAGGGAAGAGCCGCCCTGGGGCAAGGAGGAGGTGGCACAAGCTCTGAGGGGCTGAGTGCCTGGGACACCGGGGTCTGGGGTTGGAGGAAGCGGAGAAGCAGGGATGGTGGGGCATCAGGAAGAACCCAGGAGAGCAGGAGTCTCCTGGGATGGGGCGGTGTCTTAGGCACTTTTCTCTTTGCTGAGACAAAATACCTGCAGCCCACAAGTTAAAGGAGGCAAGGTTTACTTGGCTCAGTTTGTAGAGGTTTCAGTCCAGCATCCACTGGCTCCAGGGCAGAGTGGCCTGGCAGAGGGGCGTCACAGGGGAGAAACAGTTCACGGCAAAGCAGGACAGGCAGCAAGCAGCAAGCAGCAAGCAGCAAGTGGCAAGCCTGCCTTCCTTCTGTCTCTTTATATTTCATCAGGCCACAAGCCACCCACACCCAGGGTGGGGATGCACATTACCCACACCAAAAGCAATGCTGAACCCATCAGTGGACTAATCCAGCCATCACACCCTAACCCATATTCACACATCCTTACTTTCCAGTCACACCTAGATCCAGCCACCTCTGAAGAGTCCCACCTAGAATCCCTCACGCTGGGTTCTGATGAGAGGACCCCAGAGTGTGGTCGCGCTGACTCAAGGACGGGACACAGAGGCTCTGCTTCTGCAGGCCCTCCCAGGGGGCCAGCCAGGATGAGCCCTTGGGGGCACAGGGCTGGGAGGAGCCATGCTCAAGGGACTTCCTGTGCATGGGCCTGGTCCCCAGTGTGTTCTGGCTCTGGGATCTCGCCCTGCCTGGGCTGGGGGTACAGAGTCCACACCACAGATCCTGGGTGGTATGGAGAGGTTGAGAGGTGCTGTGCAGAGCCAACAGTCGGCAACCTGCCACCTGAACCACAGCACATGAGTGCCCTGCTCTTCCCACAGCCAGCAAATTAACCCAGTCCCATGGGCTGCAGGGCCGGCTCACAGGGGAGAGGTAGAATGAAGCCTTCTCTCCCCTGGCCCGTCGGCAGCCCCACCTGATGGAATCGCAGGCTTGGGGAGTGCGAGGTGGGTTGGAATCACGAAGTGCAGCTCTTCCTTTCTGAGCCTGGCTGCTCAGGCTGAGCGTCTGAGGCCCCCGGGAGGTCCCAGGAGGCCCGGGCTCCTCCGGTCTCTCAGAGTGTGGGGGTGAAGAGCCCACATGTGGCCTGACACTGGGCGTGGCCCTTGGGTCTTTCTCTGTCACCCCAGCATTGCGGTGGGCATCGGCCCTCCGTGTGTCCCTGTGGTCAGGGTAGAGCCAGGCTGGCGGGCATGAGGGGCACAGCGCCCGATGGCAGAGAGGCCACGCTGCAGGGCAAGAGGAGGTCCTGGACAGTGTGCAGGCATCCCGGGGGTCCAGCCTGGCGAGGCTGCCTTGGCCTGCAGGGGCAGCCCCATGCTGATGCACAAACCTGGGTTTTCTGTTGGCCAGGATCAAGGAAGCTCTGCTCTGACGGATCCAGAGGAGCCTGCATTTGCAGGGCTCCGACCTTACACCAAGTCCCGTCCAGATGTCCTCCTGCAAAGCGCTAATCCAGGCACCAGAACAACCACTGTGAGCCAGCTTCCTGGAGGCCAGAACGTGCCAGGTGCCTGCGTTTCCGTTTATCCTCAGACTCCCCTCGGGGGCGTCACTCCTGTATTCCTCCCACCTCGCCAGATTTAGGTCTGGATGGAGTGGGGAACTGACATCCCTTCAGCCAGCTGGCATGGGATGGAGCCTCGGGCAGAACTCGGGCAGGTCCGGGACTGCTCGCCCTTCCTGGGCAGGAGGCAGCATGTCGTGAGTGTGAGTGGCCCGGCTTGGTGGCACCCAGGAGGTCCCAGCCTCGCTCCATCCTTTCCGATGTGGACTTTACAAGGGCAAGTGTGGCTCCTGGGTCCTTCGATCAGGGAACCTGACTCTGTGGACATCGAGCCCTTTGTGTCTGTGTGCGATGGGTAGAAAGGGCTTAACAGCTCTCGACGCACGCTGAGGAGCCTGTCATGCTTCCCGAGACCTGAAGACTCTCCACATAATCAGCACGGCTGCCCCTGCTTGGAGAGCACTCCTGCCTCCCCGAAGGCCGGTCCCCGCTTCCTCACCTCTGCAGCCCTGTCCTGGGGATGGCCCGCCTGGCACGCGGCCCAGCCAGTCTGCTCCATGGGGTGAGGTCAGGGGTCACGTGAGACACCGACAGCTGCTGGCTTCGGACCCAGCACTCATGCCCCTGCTGGGCATCAGCCTGCCCACCGTGTGCTGGTGAGCTGCACCCGGGCACCGGTGGCAACAAGGAGACCTTCACAGCTCAGGCCGGCTCTCCACACGGACGCTGGCCTCCCTTCCTGTTTCTGCTCCTAAGTTTGCATCAAGCACTGTCCTGCCTCTCTCTGTGCACAGCTGCTGTCTCTTCTGTCCCTCCCTGAAGGCAGCACTTGGCAGCTCTTCTTGAAGTTGCAGTCACTAAACCCTGAGGGGAGGGGGCTGGAACTCTGGGCTGGGCCCATCACGTGGCACGCTCTTCCTCCAGAAGAGGGCAGTGGCCCCCAACTTCCAGGGCCCTCGAGTGCTCAGGCCCAGCCTCAGGAGCTGTGGGTGCTGCACCCGAGAAGTGCCCCAGCCCCTCCGGACAGGGCCAACCACACCTCCACAGACGCCCCTGAGGGTCACCCACAGGGCCTGCCCTGACCTCGCACCAGGCCTGGGGCGCAGAGGTCAGGCCGGGTCACTGGAGCCCTCTGGTGGGTGCTGACCCATCCCTCGGGCACAGCTGGGCACAGAGGAAGGAGGCAGGCCCTCCACCCAGGCTCTGCAGGCAGGAGCTCCTCTCAGCGAGGGGCTCGCTCACTGGACGTCTGGAGCAGGAGAGGGCCGCGGCTGTGTGTGGCCGAGCTCTGAGCCCAGTGCACGATGGAGGGTGCCACGTCAATTGCGTGTCCTCAGGAGAGGCCTCAGACTCGGGGAGAAGGCCCAGGGCCACAGAGAGCCCAGGAGGAAGAGACAGGTGCTGGGGGTCCCCGGGGGTCCCTGTGAGGATAGACTGGAGCAGGGAGTCCCCGGGCGTCCCCAGGAAGACAACGTGACCAAGTGCCCCCTCACGCAGTTCTGGCTGGCTGTGTCTGACTGCAAAGGCATCTCCGATCTGCTGAGGTCCAGCGAGCCACCCCTGTGCCTGACCCCGTGACCGACACTGACCGGAGCCGGGGAGGCGGGGCCGGGGAGGGCAGCAGCGTCCTCTCCCCACACGTGGGCCCAGCACTGGCAGAACGATCATGAAAGCTGGGAAACCACTGGACATGGAGCGCCAATCAAGGCGCCACTGTTTTCTTCGGGATTTTGAAAGAATTGAGAACAGGGTTTGCTTTTGATCTGACCCCAAGCGTCGCAGACACGTGCACCCTGAGCGGCAGAACACACTGGGCTACGTAGACAGACAGCACTCGGGGTCACGCGTGCAGGAGCCGCCCCGTTGAGAACAAGTGCCGCCACCAGGGGAGTGTGCAGGGGTCGGGCGGGGGCTCGGCTTCACCGTCTTTTCATGATCCTCTGTTTTCTAAGCTTGGCTGTGATGACTACGAATAACTTTTGCAACATGAAAAACATTTTAAGTTATTTTTTAACTACACATTAGAGCTACCCATGTATTTGCAGTATTAAAATGGTAATATAATTAATGGTTGTCTAGCAAAGCGAAATGCATTACATGTTAAGTGAATGATAAAAGAAGTTAATTTTAAATCACAACCAGGAGAGCTTTCACAAGCCAGTGAGTTTTTGAAAAGGACTTGCACACATCCGCATGGTACCCTCAGCAGTGAGGGTCTGTGTGGAAGGCATCTCCCTGGGTTAGGGGTAGGTTCTGACAGTGCCTGAGCTCGGGGCCGCTCCCCACGGACCTGGCCGCCTCTGCTGCAAGGTACGGACTCAGAAGAGCAGTTTCACTCTGGACAGTGACCCAAATACGCATTTCACTCAAACTGGGGCTTTACACTAACAAACCCTGAGACTGAACCTTTAACAAAAGTGGGGGCTGGAAGGCATTTCTATTATTTAACAAGCACAGACAGAACTAGTGTAGTTTCATGCAAATTTTAAATACAATGATAAATAGTGCACACATAATTAAATCTTCTGGAATTTATGAAAACGCAGAATGCATTTTAATGAAGAGATGAACACAAAGTAAACAATGCTCATCAATTTCATCAGCGTGTTGTCTACTCATTCAAACACTGCTTCCTCAAAACCACATTTCTTTGTGCTTGCCTTCCATTCTGGGATTACTTTCCTAATGCAGGCTTTTCTTTTCTGTGGTTTTAACATCTTTAAACCCTAACCCCTGAATTTATTCCATCTTTCTAAGTAAGTCCCAACCATTTGGCTGGGAAATCACTGTGCTGAGAGGGTTTAATGTAGGTGTATGTAGGTGCTTTTGCAATTATTCAGAGTCAAGAAAGGTCTTTCAGAAGGTAGCTTTCCAAACTGGGCACAAAAGTAGCAGCTTCATTAAAAACAACTGAGCAAGTGGCTATCGGGGATGTGTAGTAGTAAAAGAGCACTGGCCCTGCCAGTGAGCTCAGTCATGAAGCACAGGGTGGTGGTCACTACAGCTGGCAGAGGCCCTCATGCCCCATCTGCACACCCCACACTCCCCAGCCACACGAAAGGGGCGGCCCTCAGAGACCATGTGTGCAGGCCTGCTCCCAGCGTGGTGCCAGGACCCTGTGGGAAGCCGTGGGCTGTGGGGCTGTGCCCTCTGCCTCCCTACACCTGGCCGCGAGGTGACTGACTTTGCCCCCCACCCCTCTCTCAGTGGTGTCCCCTCACACAGTCCCCTGAGCACCGGGACGATGGCCCTCACAGACCAAACACTGCAGAACGGAGCCGCAGACTCTCCCGTAAGGACGCCGAGCCTCCTGTGCTACGCGGACTGTGACCTCAGCGGAGCGAGGGAGGGCACCCTCTCAGGCTGCCTGGACGGCCTGCCCATCTAAGTCTGCCTGCACTCTTCCCACCCAGCTGACAGCATCCTCATCTCCCGTCTCCTCCACTGGGTGTGCATGGAGCTCCTCGTCCTTCTCCAGGCTGGGCAGGCCAGGGGCAGAGCTGAGCCTGTGCGGGCCAGCTGCGCTTTGCATGCATCTGCTTGGGGAGTCAGCTGCAACGCCCAGCTCAGTGTGTGCAGCTCTGGTTCTGTTTCTCAGAGAGCCCGCTGTAAGTTCCACAGGCCTTAAACCAGGATTTAGAAGCTGAACTCAGAACAGGCACTGGTTCATACCACATCTTGGGAGTGTCCCTGTCTTAGCCCTGCACTGTCCCAGGCTGGTGTGCAGTTTCCGTAACGTGACCGACCTCGCTGTGCCTCAGTCTCCCCACTCCCGCATCATTCCCCGCCTCGACGAAGACTGCGTTCAAATCTGTGCCAAATGGTGGCTCACAGGTGCTTGCCCTGCAGGCCCTCTCCTCTCCTCGACCAGGAGGCCCCAGAGCACCCTGCACTGCACCCGCCAGGCTCCTGAGCTCAACCTGCTCAGAAGCCAGCTGGCCCTGTGGTCTCCAGCACCCTCTCCTGAGGTCGCTCCAGTCCTGTGTGCGTCCTGCTGTCCAAGAAAGCAGCCTGGAGTGACTGGAACACAGGTCGGCTGGCTGTGTGGCTCTGAGGGGGTGGCAGGGGCCCTCTGGGCCTCGGTGGCCTCTCTACAGCAAGCCCCGGGCACCCAGCTCAGGCTGCTGGGTGAGGTACAGGCGAATGCACAGCCGGCTGGGCAGGACCCAGGAAGCTGGGCACCACCAGGGCCACCCCAGTGCCACCCTGAAGTCTCTGCCCCGTATCTGCCCCTCAACTGGGTACACAGGCTGTGTCCTTGGGCTCAGAGCCCAGGCAGGCTGCGCCTCCGTGTGTACTTGTTAAACCCTCAGTTCCCGAACCCACTTCACCAGACACATAAATTATTAGGGAAGATGTAGTCACTGATTCCAGAGCCAACATGGTCTGTTATTTCCCATTTCTCCCCTCTGTGCTCATTAAATCCACACCGGAGCTGTTATTTCTCTGTAACTCAGAGCACTTATAAGTGGCCAACAAACTTCTCCCATTTTCATGTTTATGTTTAACAGCTGTGAAACGATGTTCTTTCTAACAGAAAGCACTGAGGAGGCCACTAATATAGGGTATCGGTATCAGACCCCTTCTTAGCCCCTGGTCCTGCTCAGGCAGCTGCTGTAAGCCCAGTTACCATGGCAATGGCCGGAGATGACAGCGCCTCACACTTAGACTTCCTCTGTCACATGGAGACTTATGGAAGACGCTCATGTTACCAGGGCCCAGATGCCACCCTTGAAAACAATCTTGGGTACTACTGCCCCCTTTTTGAGGCCCTGTCCAAAATATTTCTCATTCCCTCTTTCATTGCCAGTTTCCTTAGGGTGCTTTAGACATAATTCTTTTTAAAAAGAAACATTTCTTAGTCAAACACTGGTGCTGAGTCGCCGCTGATGTAGGAACTGTGGGCTTCTTCACACGCCATGCTCTGTGGGCCTTGTCACTGCCAAGTTAGAGGAAGCTTTCTGCTCCTTAGCAGACGCCTTCGAAGCCCAGCGAAGTGGCCTCCCCTCCAAGCAGGCCTGGAGGAGGAGGTGGAGGCACACTGCACCGCGTCTCCTGGCCTCAAGTCTCAGGAGGCCCAGCCCCTCCCTCACGTGAAGACCAGGTTGGGCGGAGAGGAGAGGGGTGGGCTCTAAGGTGGGGATGGAGCCCAGCGTCTCCGGAAGGGCAGCCCAGACGACCCCCAAGGGAACCCAGCCCTCTGCCCTGCTCCTCAGGAGAGAGGAGACACAGCCCTGAGGCTTTCTGAACCCGACACAGCCAACGTGGCAAGTCTGCACAGGGTTTTCCTGTCGGTCTTTCTCCACTTCTGCAACGACATCCGCTTCTACAGCATAAACCAGCTGCACATTTACCAGAACTTGGTGGGGCGAGAGGTCTCTTCTCTTCCTCAGGAGTGGCAGAGATGCCAGCCGCCCCAGGTGGGACCCTGGACCCGAGGCCTGGGAGGCTGTGAGCTGGGTGCTGTCCTCAACACCCGACGCCTGGTGAGATGCGAGTGAGCATGTGGCCTGCCGCTCTGGACAGCCGGTCTGCTTCTCATCTGCAGAAGCCACATTGCTGATGCCAGCCTTGGACACCGCTGGCCCACCTTGGGCACAGCACACGGGCACCGTCCAGAAGGCCCTTCACTGGCCCACTTGGCACTCAGCTGTTGAGGGAAGTCTCGGCGTAGATTGCTGTCCTGACCCCAGGGACAGAAGCCCAGGGCAGGTGGGAGGACACCAGTCTCCTGCAGCAACGTCCAAGCACCTGACTCAGTCAGGGCCACCGGACGCTGGCCAGGCTGCAGGACACTATGCGTGCACGGCACCCGCAGCTGGGGTGGTGGCAGAAGGGGTCGCCGGGCTCAGACTCCCCTTGACGGAGGCGACAGTGACGAGGAGGAGGAGGAAGAGCACAGCATAGGCAAATCATGACTGCAGAGTGGGCTCTGTCCCTCGGGGTGCCGGCGCCCTCCCAGGCAGCGTTGCAGCATCCTACGGTGGATGGGGTGGGTGTCGAGGCCCCCTTACTTGGCTGACCCGGAGCCCCGCCTGATGCCTCAGACTCTGGGGGTCTTTGGCATCTGTGCCGCCTCCATCTCCCACCCCCACCTCGAGGACCCTTCCACACAGCTGCGGGGGCCACACCGTTCGCAAGGCCAGTCCCGCCGCCTCATGTGCACCCGGAGCAAGCCACACACGAGGAGAGCATGGCTGAGCTGCGAGAGAAGCCCGAGGCCTGCATCGCACCCTGACCGGCCGCCCCCGTCCTGTGCAGCCTGGCACCCCGGTCTGGGTGCCGTGTCCAGGTCTGTCTCAGAACAGTGGTTGGAGGAAACACGGCCTGGTGAGGCTCAGTGCCCTCTGTTCAGTGACACCGTCACAGATCTTGCTCCATTTCCAGGGAGGGACGGCCCCTCTGTCCCTGGGGATGGAGACTGCCAGGTCCCACCACACGGGGAGAAACGGGCAAGCAGCGGCTGCGTGTGGAGCTGACCAGAGCCTCACTCCTGCTTGTCTGTGCGCTGTGCTGTCACCGCGGTGTCTGATCCCCACACTGCCAGGCTGTGCCCAGGAAAACCTCGGTCCACTCTGTCCACTTGGTTTGGATTCAAGGTCTGGCACGGCGGCTCACAGTGGCAGGGGGGCCGCTGAAATCCCCTTCTGACCAGGCAGCAAGTAGATCGTCCAAGCAGTCACATGCGCTGGCTCCACAGTCCTCTGCAAGGTCATCTCAGAAACCTGTGGTCCATGCTGCCCCACCGCCACGTGGTTGTGGCCAGCTGTGTGGCAGCGGCAGTGGTAGCCGGGTCAGCACCAAGGTCAGCTCGGCACACAGCAAGGCAACCTTACCCTGGTTCTGCGCCCACGCCAGGAAGTGGCCGGAGATTCATTTCACAGCAGGCTTCTTTGGGAGCTCGTGGCCCCAAGGCCAGGAGATCCAGGGGGGCAGAGTGGCCGAGGTGAGCTTTTCTCTGCTGCATGCCAGAGGGTCCTGCGGGCAGGCTGTGCTGAGGCCGTGGGCCAACATAAGCCCCAAGCTTACATCCTGGGGTTGTCCTCACGGGAGTCCATCTCCCCCGACAGTGTGGAGGACGTGAGTGCTGTCCGGGCCATGTGACCCTGGGTCACCGCTCCACTCCTGCCTTGACCTGGGCAGCTCACGTCTGGGACCCGGTGCCCAGGGCCTGGCACTGGCTGGCAGCACACGCCTCAGCGGGGCCTGCAGGCTGTGGGTGAGCTGCTGTGGCCCTGGCCTTTATTTCCCTCAATTCCTGATGTGTGGATACAGGGAATGTGGAAAAGCAGGGCATGGTGGGCGAGGCCTTCCAGCACCTCCTGACTACGAGTGAGTAGCAGTGCTGAATTCCTAGAGAGGAGAGTAGAAGAGGTAGGGTTCCTACACCCAGGGCTCTCCCTCCCCGCCTCCCGGGCGCAGGTTCAGTGGTGGCTGGGAGAACATGGCCCACGGGGCCTCAGGGCGGACTAGGACGGAAGGACCCACCAGCCGAGGCCGCCTTGGCCACCTGGACGCCTGGCTCCGGTGCCAGCCCCTCTGAGGCAGATGTGCTGGCCTCTCCTCTGCTGGAGGCCAGTGGACCTGGAATGCAAAGGCCATTTCAGTCTGGATTTGGCAGCTGCCTTCGCCCTATTGGAGGGTTCGTGAGCTATAGTCTTCATTGTGCACCAGGCCTTTACAGATCGGCTCTGCCAATGGCAGAAGCAGAAAAAGGCTCTGTCCCCAGGGTGGCAGGTGTAGGAGGTCATTGAAGGATGTGCTCAAGCCACTGAAGGTCAGCCCAACCACGTCTGGGCTCTGGGATCAGCCAGGCTGAGTGTGTCAGACCTGGGGACCGGCGGCGAGGCTGCCTCCATTTACACACTTGATGGAGACCACTGTGTACCCACCATGCATCTGACAGGGTCCACATGGGTGCACATACCAAGCTCTGTCCTCGCTGTGCTAGCCAGCCATGACCACAGGTGGGCGAGTCACTGCGAGCTCCAGGGACAAGGCTGTAGGCTGTGCTTTGAGTGACCTTGGTGAGTCAGGCTGAGGGGTGACTAGGCAGAACAGGGCCTCCTGCCCTGGGATCAAGCTGTACAGGGGGACACCGAGGGCAGCTTGCGTCTGCCAGGCGTGCAGTCATAAGCATGATGAATGACAGGGAAACAGAGCTCTCTATTACTACACAATGAAACCGAGTAAGCTTAATCTGTTAAAAGATGCCTAAAAATTTGAATCAGGGCTTAAACACAACAACTGTAGTCACGTATCAGACACAAGCCGTGATTCTTATGAATGGCCTTTGGTGTATAAAAACACCGCAGTTTAATGATTCACACTGGTGTGGTGGCTGAGTGCTGCTGAGCACAGGCACTGAGGCGGTGGGTTCAGAAGTGGCTACTTCTGCTTAGCACTTCACTGTTCAGTCTTACATTTATTTATGTCTAGAAGTCCCCTTTGCTGCCCATGGCAGGCTGGGCAGCTGCGGTGGCCTCTTCAGCACAAGAACAATGGGAGGAGGAGACTCATAGCCTGCCAAGCCCAAAGAGGTCCGTGGTAGAACTGGGTCAGAGCTCAGGCCCTGTCCTCCCACACTGCTTCTCAGGCCTGATGTCCGATAGCTGCCGTAACAAAGAGCCTTTAATAGCCATCATTACCGTCGGCCCTGCAGTTCAATGCTATATCTGAGTAGAAACAAGCTGTAATAGAGACAAATATTCCAAATGATTAGCTCTAATGCTGCTCCAACAGATCAGGGAAGCTGGTCATAACCTTTGTGCAATCTGTAGCGCTGGGCTATTCTGTGGAGGTCTATGGTCATATCTTCGCTTAATTATGGAGCCCCTGGGCCTGCAGGTTGTGGCTTATTGGCACTGCGTAGCCACAGGCCTGTGGGTCCCTCCACTGATGGCTGCCCACCCTCCCACAGTGGCTCAGAGGTGACCTGGGACCACCAGCAATTCCTAGACCTGCAGATGGACACCCAGCTCTCACACACGGCACAGACAGGGCTGGGCAGTTCTTCTGCTAATATTCAATCTGTGTGATTATTTTGGTCTGTATTTTAGTGAGGATAATTTCAAAAGCATATTCAGAATCTAGATTAAAATCCAACCAAAGGAATCACAGATCACTAATGACATCCAGGGATTAAACACTCTTTGCCCCGAAGCCTTGTTAAAATGTGCGCTGAACCCACCACTGGGGTGATACTTACTTCCCAAAGGCAGGGCTCCATGGTGCGGTTTGTTTAAGCCCTGTAACACAACTATTCCCGCAGAGAGTCAGTGTTTTTCTAGTCTCTCCCCTCCTGTGTTCATTCTGAAGCACAGTGCTATGTGGAGACTCTAAAAAAGCAGAAGACAACAATCTGAAGTGCACCCCAGCACCGAACAAACAGTCAGGAGTGTGGGCCCGGTGTGCGCCTCCGTGTGCACACAGCCCTGGGCCAGGGGACCGGCAAGGGCTGTGTCCTGGCGGGGGTACCGGGCCACCAGCTACACGGGCTGCCAGTACACAAAATGGTAGCATCTCCTGCCACCATCTTGCTGGCTGCAGAAGATGGCCTATAGCAATTTTTGCTAAGTTTTTTCGGTAAGGATTTCACAAAAGAGCGGCGTTCTGCACCGTGGGAAACTTTCTGTTTCTGTGTTCTGCCTTGCCCACTGGTCAGTACTTCCTGCCTCTCCAGGACTTGTCTTGGTATGGAAACCACACAACTAGTAAGACATGGTCCTGGCCTGTGGACTCTTGGTGGACAACAGAGATCACGGTGGTGTGAGAGATTTAATGGGACTGAGTCAGGTTGGGCTGGCTTCAGGGCTCCAGGTTCCTACTTAGCAAAAAGAAACCCAGTATAAACACTGGGAAGAAGCTAGAAACTCGACCAACCAGGACCAGCACCCAGCGAGTGTCTGAGCAGAGCCTTCACCAACAGGAACCGCCAAGCCCTCTAACTTGGGAAATACATTTGCTCTGCTCCCCTGAGAATGCGTTAAGGGAGGGAGAATGTCTGCTCTGCCCCTGTTGGGGTGCACAGGTTGAACTACTTTGTCATCATCCACAGCCTGACTTTTCTTTGTCTGCTGGAGCTCTTTTTTCTGAGGAAAGACATGAAGATCTGTACTGTGTCCATGCCAACTCCTTTCTTTATATCCAAGTTCCCTTCTGTTCCCTGGGGAGAAGTCGTGTGAGCGTGCTCCTCCGTGGTGGTGGTCATTTCTACCTGCCTGTGTCCTCTCGACGTCCTACCCATGCTGCTCCATGCCAGGGTAAGACTGCTGCGCCCACCCTTATGGAAAGTAAGTGTGTTAGGCAGGCTCCGCCAGGAGAAGTGGCATCTCTCAAAGGATCCTCACCTTATACATACGCAAACCCCTTAAATTAGGGAATCAAAAATTCAGAATTTGAAACTTTTGTGTTCACAACAATAAATGAAGAACAGAGACTAAGAAATCCAAAAGCAAATTTAAAAAATCATCACTTTGCAAAATCAGTGTAAGCCTGGGCTACAGGGACCTGGACGAAGGTCATAGGGCAGGGGGCGCTGCATGGTCTGAGCCCCGCCCCAAACCGTGAAAAGCCAGAGTGGGGACTGGACCTCTAGCACAAGGGCCAATGTCCTGTGCTGCAGGAAGATGTCCTCACTCTTAGGGCATCTGTGCTTAGACTCAGAATCTAATTGGTGTACATAAGTTCTTTCAAGTGTTCAGTAGGAAATGTGTGTGTGCCTTCATGAGAGACGGAAGCAGATGCAACAGGACTGGGTGACGGGCGCATGGGCCCCTCCCTTTGACTCTGCTGAGTGTACACTGTCATAGTGGAAACAGGGCTGCGTGTCCAGAGAGGGCCGATTCCTGGGATTCGACTCTTCGCTCTCAGACGCTGTGGGCTTTGCACACCACCTCCCTGTGGGCCATGTGCACTCTGCTTCCTCCCCGTCACCACTGGCTCCGAGGACCAGTCCTAGACGATTCCACCCTGAACTCACAGCTGAGCTGCTGTCCTGCAGCTGTGGTGGCAGAGCTTGGACTCGGAGCACGCTGGCGCCTGGGGTAGCCTCACAGTTCTGCGCCCCTGTGGGCTCCGTGGGGAGCCTCTCTCCATCCCAACCTTGCTCTGCCGGCTGTCCACGGCAGGGACCGTGTACCTCCTTTCCTCCGCCCTGGCATGCACCTGCCTCATTCGCTTACAGATCCTCCTGAGGAGCTGCTCTCAGCTCACCGTGGCCAGCTGATGGCCTCTCAGGAACATCCCTGCACTGTCAGCCTCCCCTGGTGACCGTCCACCTACAGCCTTGGCCCAGCCTGGAGGGCCATCAGCCAATGGGCACCTAGAGAACGGAAGGCTGGTTGCCCTCACTGCCCCAGTGCAGTACCAGCAACAAGGACTTACTGAGCCACGGCCAGCTCCACATGGCCCTGCCTCCACCCGCTCCAGGTCCAGGGTCCAACCTCAGCCGTGTGACCTCTGGACATGGTGACCCACGCTCCCTCCCTCAGGTCTCCCCATGGCTGGAGACCATGCTGGCCAAATACTCCCCTCCACAGCTTCTCCTGGGACAGCACTCCTGCCCAAGTCCCTGTCCCTAAGCACTTGGAGGGCACCTGCTGTGTACCACAGTGTGGGCGCAGGCTCTGAGGACCACAGCTGCTGTGTCTGCCACAGAAGGCCCCGGCATGTGGACCCCAGGCCCGCCTGGTTCTTGACCATCCCCACCACACACACCCTTCTACCCACAGCTTTTCCCAACGCCTCTGCCTTCACAGAATAGGATGCAGACATGCGGGTGGTCCTCAGGAAGCCTTTGCCCACTTGCAGGCCTACAGCCCCTTCCTGGAGCACCTTAGGAATCAAGGCAGCTGTGACCTCAGTGATGACTGGCGTCAGTGCCAGTGGCTTTGGAACGCCTGAGATTGGGCTGATGTGCTTGCCCAGAGCGAACACGACACCTGGGGCCCATGACAGGAGAACCCCAGGAGGCTCATGGAGCCACCTGTGAGAGGGTCACAGCCCACGCAGCTGGCAGGTGCCCTGAGGGCCCCTAGGGGATGAGCCCAGCCAACCCCAGGGTGCACACAGGGGCTCAGTGAGTAGCAGGTGTCATCCTCGCTCATGCTTCACAGGCCTCTGCCACTGGATGCTAAACACATGAGGGGGATTGGAAGTACAATGAATCGTTAAGTCAGAAAAGTATTACGGTAAGAGACGCAGTGCCATTGACCTCCCTCCAAACCCTCCCCTGGCTTTGCATGCACTCATCCCATCATTCTTGCCACTTTCTGCGCAGCTCTGGAGCCCCCTTTCCTGAGGGTCTTAAATCGTGCTGTCCTGGCTGCCTCAGTGACCTAGATTGATTCACACTGTTGAATTTCATGGCCATTTGGACTTTGAGAAAGAGCCAGAAGTCACACAGTGCCAGATCTGGTGGTAAGGTTGATGAGGACAGTGTCATGTTTTTACGAGCCTGCCTTTCTCTCCGATGGCACTTGGCAGCAGCAGTCACTGTATTTTTTTTTAATCACACCTCGTAAAGACTCAGGAAAGAGGACTCCAGAGCAGCTTCTGAAAGTGCAAGTACTTCAGAAGCACAAGAATGAATGTGTTCAAAGCGGGGGTGGGGGGCACCTCGAGGGGCATTCGTGGGAATGTGCCTTTTACTGTAACAAACATTTTTAGTTTAAGCATTCATCGTATAGTCTGATTATTCTTTGTATATGGTCAACCACTGGTCTCTGCACTCGTGGAAAGCAGTTTTCATCATATTCCTAACTTCAACAAAACCACCGGAGGCCTTCCTGTGGCATACTGTGGGACCATCATGGTGATGCTGAACAGTACAGAGTAAGTCCTCTGTTTCAGCTTTGTTGGCCTCTGCCAGGCTGGTGGCTGCTGAGGGGTCATTGTTCCAGCAGCCTCAGGATTTGATGTTGATGGGGAAACTGCAGTCAAAACTCAAACACAGTGGGAGACTCTAATGGCTCATGCTTTTCAGGTGAAAGAGCCCTGCACACAAATATCAAAGAAGCATGAAAGGCAGGCAGTGTCTGTGGATGGCAACAGCTCTCACACACAGCAGAGGAGCTCAGAGGTGAGGTCTCCCTGCAGGGAAGATGGCTGGGTTTCCTGCTTAGGATCCAGAAAGCTCAAATACCTGAGCTTCACATTTGGATAAGTTACTTGGGTACTTTCAGCTTTGATGTGACTCACAACTTTCCCTCATGTATTATCCTGAGTTGAAAAGCATGTACCAACTTGCGGCCCTCAGAAGAACCAGAGCTGTGAGAAAAGGGCCCCCTCTTTGGGAAGCCCCAGAACAGCAATGATGGAGAGGCTGAAACAGGAAGAAAAGAAAGAGCCGTGCCAAGCTGTGCAGCTCCTGCCAGCCAGGCGATGAAGAGACCCTGGAAATGGCACCCTTAAGTGTCGGGCTAGGTGATTCCAGGACTCAGTCAAGGTGGACACAGGTGGACAAGGCCACCAAGGATCGTGCAGCAGGGCACGTGCTACAGTGGCTGGGGATTGGTCGGGTAAAGGCTTCTTTATGGAGGGAATGCCATCGGAATGACTAGCTTGGTCCAGAGTGTTCGGCTTTGACTCCGGGCTGAGCATCTATGCCCAATCTGGGATACATTTTTATTTGTTCAATATATAATATGGATTCTCAAACATTTCTCCGTAATAATGAAGTCAAGAAATTTAACACTGAGTGAGTTGGAGCAGGAAGAGATTCAACATGGTAGCTGAACTGTTACCCTTGCATAGAAGCCCAGGAAAGTAAACTACAACAAAGTTGCTAGAGATAGATTTTATTTATGTGTATTTATTTAAGATACCTCGTTGTGATGTAAGAAGAAATCTGTGAGTGGTCTTCATCCCTTCCCTGGCTGGAGCTCCTAAGCCCCTCCGCTTTCCACTGTGGTAAGAGCTGTGCAGACAAAGGGAGGGTCTGGTCCCCGCCACAAGCCCCTTTGACAACTCCTGTCAACAGGTGAGGCGTGGCAGCCTCTAGACCACTGCAGGAAGGGGATGGATGCAGGAACCCAGCCACATGGTAAGGAGGGCTTCTGCCCACGCTAACTTCCAGGGCTTGAAGGTTGAGTTCATCACCATGGCCAAGGACTAAGCCCACCATGCTGCTCAGGTCTCCACACAAATCCTCCACACCAGGCCTGTGAGCCTCAGGGAGAGGGCAGGAAACCCCCATCCTCAGGCTTTCCCATGAACCTCCTCCACCTGGCTGTTGCAGGGTCAGACCCTCTGTGACACAGGCATCAACATGAATAAAGAGTTGCCTGAATGCAGGGAACCTCTTCGGCAAGTCACTGGGTCTGAGGGGGAGTCTTGGGCCCCCAATTTACAACCAGTAGCTACACACTGGATCATAGCCTGTGGTGCTGGCGTCTGTGGGGCAGAGCCACAGTCTCCATCCAGGGTCTGAGCCACTTCAGGGAGCTGGACTGAATTAAATAACACTGGGCTGTGTCCTCAGAGACAGAAAATGTTGTTGGGGGAAGCCTCACACATCTGGGGGCCAGAAGTACTGATGTGAGTGGAGTGAAGGTAAACATCAGGGCTCCTTATATGTGGTATGGCATGGTTGAAGGGCCCCTTCATAACTCAAGCTGAAATGGAATTGCCACGGTGAAGGTCTTAAGAAGTGTGGCCTGGAAGAAGTGTCCAGGACACAGACACGAACTTGTGAACAGGTTGTGTCCCTCAGCAAGATGGGGTCACTGCTCCAGAAGCCTTTCCTGCTCCTTCCTCTCCCTTTGTCTTCCGTGTGATGTCACTTCCTGCACTGATGTCTTCTGTACTTTGGCTTCCTCCCTCTCGGTCTCCCTCTTCCTGTGGGCTCCTGACTTCTCTGCCTATTCCCATCTGTGCTTCACATCCCAGAGTGAACTGGGAATGTGGCCACACCACCCTGCTGCGTGGAAGAACAGGAAGACTGGGGTCACAGAGGAATGAGTTCTGTGGAAACCAAATCTCGCTTCCCTCGTCAGTCTAAAGGCAGGCAGAAAGTGATTCTGCTGGCTCCACCCCTGGTGGATACGAAGGTGGACTCTTCCTGCCACTGAGCTCTGTCTCCATCCATGAAATGCACACAAGAAGCCACAACTGCTCCCTTGGCTGCCCAGGGTCAGCTGCACCTGTGAAAAGCGTGACGCACCTCACAGGAGTAACCACGGTGCCTGCTTCAGCCACGATCTTTGAAATGCTGCTGACATAAAGCAGGTGCCAAGTAAAACTTTGCATACTACG
This sequence comes from Heterocephalus glaber, assembly GCF_000247695.1. The sequence goes on along the minus strand of NW_004624861.1, from coordinate 796,889 downwards.
TGACTCCTTGGAGAACAGCTTCCATGGCAGACACGATGAGAAGTGAAGATGCGCTAGTCATGGTCAAGCAGGCACTGTTCTGCTTTTCACACTGGCATGGAAAAATAGCCGGGGATGGCATGGTTTTGACATCTAAAGTGAGTGTTCAGAACATGGTGAAAAGTATCATTTGCACCTCTAACTTACTTTGTGAAAGAGCCATTATATTTCTGTCATCTAAAAAGATCTACGATTCGTTCTCATCTTTTGGTACTTCCAACCTGTTTCCTGGGGCAGGCTGACGGGATCTATCACCTCCCCCAGCCTGTAATTAACACGTCTAGTTATGAAATGGGCCTCTCCAACCACAGGAGCACATGACAGAAAACAGGAGAGTTAAACATGAAAGCTCAGCGTCACAGAGCCAGGTTGTAACTGCTGGGACTGCAGAGTGAAGGCAGAGGATGCGTGGATCTGCACGCCGTGGTTGACACGTACACACACACACACACACACACACACACACTCATGCTTCAGCCAGATGGAATTCAGTGACTGAGGTGCTTAGTGCTCACTTCACCATCAAGGACACTGTCAAATCAAGGCTCCTGGAGGAGTCAGGGCCCCAGGACTTGGGTGGACAGTGAGGACCCTCCAGGACAGCTCAGCACTTGACCCACAGCACCTACACCCCCACCACCCCTGGGCTCCATGCTGTCCTCACCAGTGCATGCCCAGCCAGCCATGTGCTCCTTGTCTGTCCCTGCAGCTCTGGGGAGCTTGGCTGATGCTGATTTGGGGACTTACTTTTCCTCTTGGTGGCAGTCTTCAGCCTTGGCTGTCGTGGCTGTGTCCAGAGGTCCCCCAAAGCCCCATGCCATCACAGTGGGGCTTTCCGGAGGTGGCTGGACCTAGAGTGTGTGGTGCTGGGATCAAGGCTGTGTGATTACTAAATCAGCCCTTCATTGGCTTGGCACAGTTCTGGCTAAAATTAACGGTGTGAGTGCTACACCCACCCTAGGGCAGGTAGCCTGCACAAAATATAAGGAACAGAAAGAGGGCTAGTGTGCTCTCACCTGTCTGCCTGCCATGGACTGTTTCTCCTCTGCGATGCCCCTCTGCCGTGCCACCCTGCCTCAGAGCCAGCCAACTATGGACTGAAACCTGTACAAACTGTGAGCTAAATAAACCTTTCCTCCTTTAACTTTGGGTGTGGAGCATTTTGCCTCAGCAATGAGAAAAAGCAACTGAGACAGTGGACCTGGGGACCATTGCGATGTCAAGTTCTGAAGAAGCATTAGCCTTCCATGACACACTGGGGACACTGCAGCAGGGCACAGCCCAAGCCTTCGCCCAGGCCCCCAGGAAGGGCCACGCCATCACCAATGTCCTCACTCCAGCACTGCTGATGTCACCTTTCCTGGTGTGAGCCCATCGCTCGACAGACAAGGCTGTCTTGACCGTCCTACTTCCCCTCGGCTGCTTCTAACTTTCCTGAACAGTGAAGGAGTGTCTGCAACACAGGGTGTGGCATATTTTCCACCACGTCACCGAGTTTCACTTAATCTTGCTCATACTTATCTGGGCTTTGACTCTATTTTAAATCACAGCACCCTACTGATTATGTCCTTGGGAAATGTCTTCCCATGACTGCAAATCATTTCCTGTTGCTGGTACAAACATGGCCCATACCCCGTGTGTTAGTCCATTTCTCATAGGACAGCCTCACTGGGGCTCAGCGACGCATCTGCCCAGTTGACAGCTGCTGTGGTTTTGTGAGAACATCACGTGGCCCACACGCCATCTTGTTACTGGCTGGGTAGAGAAGCTCTAGGCCTTGGGGCTTCACGGTGCCTTTCTAACTCAAGATCTTTTATAGCCAATCCAATCTCAGTTCACCAAGAATCTGACTCCCTTTTACATCACTTCTCCACCCAGAAAAAGGCCTTCATACACTTTGCATTGACTTGAAGGCTGTATTTTTTTCTGTGATACATTAGTTTTTCATTTCTAATATAACTAACTATACCTGCCCCATTTACTGCAACATTGTAAACAGCTTTTTGAGAATCCAAATAAGGCATGCTTGCCCTTAAATTTCTTTGATTCATCTTGAAAAATCTTAATTTTTCTCAGCAATTAAAGTGTATTTTCCTCCTCCAACAGCTGAAGCTCAGTTAGACTAGCACGAATAGTTACTTCTTCCGTCATCTGTTCTTATATACTTGACTTTCCGTTTCTCTATTCCTCTACCCTTCCTTCTATCCTTGTGTTTCTTCTTTATCTATTTATTAAAAATTCAACGAGTAGCACTTGACCTTGTTACAAAGTACCACGGACAGCAGATGGAGAACAGGGAGGTGGGTGAGGTTTCCAGAACTTTTTCTAGAACCTCTGCCTCAAGAGGAGGAAGAGCCCATGAGAGAAGGAAGGCTGGGGAGAGAACAGTGCTTCAGGAGTGAGGGCGGATAGGCCTCAGGACATGCAGGCCGAGGCTGGTGTGCAGGGATGAGGTGGGGCAGGGTGTCCCTCAGCCAGGAGGCCCAGGCATCTGGCAGGCACAGGGACAGAGCAAATGCACTGGATGGGGAGCTGCAAGCACAGCCTCGCCTGGAAGGGCCCCATGGCAGGAGCAACAGGGAGGGCAGGCGGGCAGCGACCTCCAGAGGCCAGGTCCTTCACCCACAGCGTTGGCCTCCCTCCGTCCCGAGCCCTGGCATGCTGACGCGAGGAGCATGCAGCACAGCGGCAGCAAACACAGCCACACCTGGGCCTGCTGATGTGGACAGGAGGATGGCGCAGGGACAGGAGCATGCGGCAGGGTGTGGGCAGCTGACAAGAACACAGTCACTGTGGGCACAGAGATGGGGCTCAGATGGGGCTGTGGCAGGAGGGGAGACCGGGCTGAAGCTCAGAGAGGATCTCCAAGGATCAAGGCTGCCTTCCACTCTCCCGGCACCTCAATGCTTTTCTTAGCATTGAGTTTTCCTGCCCTCAAAGCCATATATGCCTTGTGGTGTTCTGACTGGATGCAACCCTGGTTTCTTCAAATTACAATGGCTTATGATCGAGCTATTAATTGTACATTGTCAAATAAACTCAGACGTAGCATCGAATCCAAGAGTTGGAATGAGTGATTTCCCAGGGGCTAGGAGGGCGACAGGCAGAAGATGCACTTCAGGGAGAGATGCTGGCTGCTTCTGAGGGATGAGGCCACCATGGAGCACATTCAGGTGGCCAAGTCCTTGTGGGCTAAGCTCCTGGTGACGCACAGCTGCACTTGGTGTAGAAAGGCCAGAGTGATACTGATTTCCTGACCAATCAGTCATGTACCCATTAAAATAACTCCTGGAATATTTTAAATGCCTGTTTTTAAGCTCTCACTAGAGCTGGCTGGCCCTTCCAGGATAGACAATGAGGATGCCATGGTAGAAAGTTACGGTGACAGCACAGTACAAGGGGGCTGGTGTGTGGGGTGCTGTGGTCTGGGGTCCCAGGATAAGGGAGGAGCTGTGGATGTCCTCCCTGGAACCTGGGCGGAAGCAGGTCATGGGTGTGAGGGGCATGTCTGCACCATGACCTCAGCTTAGTCAGGCTAAATGGGGTTTTCCAGACAACTTGGGTCTGTTTCCTCCCAAGAAGAGACAGGCAGTTGCTGGAGTGAGGCCACCCGTCCTGAGGGAAGGGTCTGAAGGTAAGCATGGAGTCAACCTCCCTGCATGGCCGCACTGCAGGGCAGGGACTGGGTTACAAGCACTCCAAATTGGCACCTCCAGGGGCCGGCAGCTGCCCGCACCAGAGCTCCCACCTGTGGCACAGCTGTGAGCTCAGCCCCACTGCTGTTTCTGGAATAGTCTCTGCTTCGCTAGCTTCTCCAAAGTCCAAAGATCCTACCTAAAGCCAGTGAGACTCTGGCACACCCATCCCGGGAGACTGGCACTGGCAGAAGCTCTGGGGAAGGGTGAGTTCTGAAATGTCACCTCCCCCTGCTCAGGGGGACGTGTTGGGCTTGTAGACCCCACACAACCTCTCAGTTAGCCAGGAGTCTGCACACTCCAGGGAGTCAGCACCAATGGGAGACATGGACAGAGCTGTAGGTACAAATATAGGAACGGAAAGAAAAGGGGCTTATTATGGGAACTGGCCAGGGAGGTGGAGAATCCCTCCATCTGCCATCTAGAGACCAGAGAAGTGGGCAGTGACTCGGTCCCAGTCCAAAAGCACGTGACTCTTTGGTCCAGAGGACGGGCCAGGGATACCACCTCTTGGCTCTGATGGGCCCTCCGTGGGTTGGACCAGGTCCCCCTGCACGGCTGGCCATCATCACTTGTCAACACTTGGGCACTGATCTCATGAGGATGTCCTCAGACACACCACAGACAATGCCTCCTGCTACGTGGGCGCCCTCAGGCCAGGCGCAGGACACAGAGTCACCTCAAAGGGTGCAGGGGCCAGAGAAGAAGGTACCTGAGCACTGGTCACCTCTTCTCTTAAGAGCTGTGTTAGTCACTTTCCTATCACTAGGACCAAGTACGCAGCACCCAGGAGAAGAGGTGTACTTGGCTCCCAGCTCCAGCGGGTTCAGTCCCTGGCAGAAACAGCTGGGTGGATGGGCCTGGAGGAGGACAGCTGCTCATGCCATGGCAGCCAGGAAGCAGAGGGAAAGGGGAGCCGCGGAGGGAGATGCAGCCTTCCAGGCCACAGCCACAGTGACCACCTCTTCTGACAGCCCCATCTCCTAACACATGAGACTTTGGAGCATTTTCTGTCTAAGCCATGGCAAGGGGTAAGACACACACCCAGATCAGCAAGAAAATGTGATGATGTGGTCATAGCATCCGCAGCATTGAGTTGTGCTGGAAGAGGGGTGGTCTGCGGGACACAGGGGCCCCTAGGTGCCTGGATCCTGGAAAGATGCTGTCTGTAGGCTCTGGGGACACATGTGAGCTGGGAGAATGGGCTGGGTCACAGGACACACCAGTAGTTCCTCTAGCGGACGGCTTCCCCCAGGACCTTCACAATACCTGGAGATAGCTCTGTCTGCCACAGTTGGCCAGGGTCACACTGCCCTCAAAAGCATAATGGATCCAGGCACTGCAACAATGCCACACCTGGCAGCCCTCACCGAGCAGCCAATAAAAATGTTGCATGGTAATGACGCCGTGAAATTCCATGCACTTTCTAAGGCCTCGGTTCCTTCTGGAGGACGTATAACAAAACTGGCCGGTCCACACTGGGAGAAGCGCCATAGAAGGATCCTATTTAGCAAAGATGCACACCCCATCTGCATGCAGTCACAAAGTCGTGGCCTGGGTGCTGAGCTGCAATTATCCACCAGAAAGAGCAGAGCACCGGCTCCCACTGCACAATTATCTCGCTCAAGTCAGTGCTCTCGCTAAAGTGGAGAAGTGCTGACCGAGGGCCCACACACCTCCGGAGAGGCAGGGAAGCGTGGCAGTTCATTAGCAGGCTGTGTGCCTCCCAGCTGACTCCCGCACCGTGTAAGGTCGCCATTAAAATTCAGAGTTAATGCCAAAGTAACCAGTCTGAGCGAGGCCATTCCAGTCACCCTTCAGCACCTTCACATGTGGCCATAATGCACAGTGGGGTGGTGACACCTGACAGGAGGCCACACAATGTCACGTCAGCAGATGGAGCCAGACCTGACACGACAGGAGGCTGATGGGAGCCCGGGGTCCCCACACTGTGGGCTTCCGGAGCGGTGTGTGCTGGGTCTGGGCTGGGGAGGAGTGGCTGATCTCAGCCCCCCAGGGCACTGGCCTGTGTCCCCTCTACAGACACACATGGAGGTGGCCCTCAAACCCAGAAGCCAGAGTGTCTCAAAGACCTCAGGGCTGGGACACAGCCTGGGCCCACGTCTACTGGTGACTGCTGAGGGTCCCCCAAGGTGGCTGGCCGAGCAGGAGGACAGGACAGATGCTGGTTCTGGTCACCTGCAACGCGGCACTGGGAAAGCTGCTTGCATCCACCAACTGCCTTGGAAAGGGCTTTCATCTGAATGAATCCAGGAAGAGATTCCCTGTGCTGAAGCGGCTCCTTAAACACTGGAGCGTGGAAGTGTTCAGGCCCACAGCGCCGGGGAGGGTATGGGGAAAAGGGAATCATGGGGACATCTGAGGGATCAGGCAGGTCAGTCACCCTGGAGAAGAGTGTGGGCATTTGTCAAAGCACAGAGACAGAACTCTGTGTGTCCCAACAGCCCACGCCGAGGACATATCTGAAGGACACAAAGTCACCCCGTGTCAGGCGCCCGCATCCCACACCCATGGCGGCAATATTCACACGGCGGAGATGCAGGCAGCCCTCATGTGCATGGAGGGATGCGTGAGCAGAGGATGGGGCTCACATTTGTGGTGGGCCACTGCTCAGCCTCGGAGAGAAGGGGCTCCTGCCCCTTGCTGTGACCGGGGTGGGAACGCAAGGCGGGTCTGCTAAGGGACATGCCAGGCAGAAGGGCTGAGAGGGGCCGGAGCCAGGGACGGTGACACAGCGGAGGCCACAGGCAGCAGGACACAGTGGGCAGCTCTGAGGGAGGAAGAAGGCAGAGGTCTGGCCGGGGCCCAGGGACCACGCTATGACGAAAGCAAGAGAGCTGTTACACAGGAAGCTCTCAGTGCTCTGATCCCCAAAGGTCAGCGAGAGGTGCCAGCTACATTAATCTGCTTCTCCACAGTGGCCGTGCTGCTGGATGCACATCCCGTAGCATCACGCCACAAACCTAACCGACAGAAACAGGACTATTAATAAGAATGCGAGTCAGGCCAGCACAGTGACAGCACAGAGCCGCCTCTGAGTTCGCGATGACCAAGTCTGCAGCCCAGGGCTGGCGTGCGACCTGTGCTCCAGCCGCTGAGGTCCACAAGCGCCTTCCGTGCCTCCCTCTCCTCTGTCCTTCATTCTCCTGCGCCCACCCTGTGTGTCAGCCCCAGGGGACCCCGCCTTCTGGGACCTGAGCATCTGCACACCATCCTTGGCCCTTCCCTCTTGCGTGGGGACCCTTCAACGGACACCCGGGAGCAGCCAGGGTCTGACAGGCAAACGCTTAGCCTCGGACTCAAAGTCCCCACAACTGGGTCCCACGGCCACGTTGCAGCTAGTGACCCAGGGCCTCTCCAGCCTGGGCCCCAGGATGCTTGCCGTCCTCTTCTTCTGCTCCAGAAGCTCATGCTAACCTGAGAGGCCTTCTCCTCCTGGCGCTGCTGGAAGAACTCACTTGCCATGGTCTTGCATGTGTTTCTCCAAGGCACCTGCTGCAGATGGTCCCAGCTTGGCGCTGCCCATCTCTGTGGACCCTTCCCTGCCAGCCAGCCCAGTGAGCCCCTACCCCTTGGTCACTGTCACGTGAGGACAAGGAGGTTTCCTTGGAATCCCTGGTGTCTCGCCTACCACACAGGCTGTCTGCACTCACCATGGGCTCCATGTTTCAGGTCACAGATTTGAATGACGGCTTTGGAAGATCTGAGCTGGAATCTACCTATGGTCTTGTGAAGCAGGGCCTTTGGCTAAATGGACAGGAACCTGCTCACCACAGTCATCACACAAGAGCCCCACTGCAGGCAGCCGTGGGTGAAAGGTGGACAGGCTGCAGCTCCAGGGCAGAAGTCCAGGCCTCATGGGAGGTGGGGACCGGAAGGGGAGTGCAGGGCGCTCACAAATCATACGCTCTGGCTGAAACGGGTCTGCTTGGCTCACTGCCTGATTTTGGAGCAGGCTTTCCACTAAACCCGGGGCTGCATGGAGCCCTGAGCTCCAGCATAGATGGGGTCTCCTGACTCCAGTTCTGAAATGCTTCAGACAAAACCCATCTGGATGCACTTCCATGGTCGGGATTTACATTATGCACTTGCCAGAGCTCTCTAAGTTTTCTTTCCAAGTGCATGTGGTGCCTGCTTCCAGTGCCCCAGCCCTGTGGCAGCGTGCAGCCCACTGGTCCTTCAGCAGCGGCTGCTTCGTTCTCTGGCTGCAGGGCAGGGCTCGTGGGAGCTGTCTGCACAGGTCTCTCCCGTCCCTCCCGGCTCCACGTGCTCTGGGTCTCTGCCTGAGCCACAGCTACAGATTCCCTTGCTGCTGGACTACCACTCCTGGGAGGACGAAGAGTATTGTGATGGGCAAGAAGCCCTTATCTTTCTGTTGGCACCATCCTGCAGCAGCCGAGGTGGGGAATCATTCGATCATTCAGCGTTTCTACCTGGGCTGCTGAATGCGCTGGTTCACAACCCCAGGCCGACCAGAGAGAGCTGCCCAACCTGGGGCCTTCCTGGCCCTGTCCTCTCCGCCCTCCTTCCCGTCCTCTGGTGTCCCTGCTAAGCCCCCTCCCCACTTCCTGGCTATTGATCCAGGGCTTGGCCTTCTCCTCTGGCCTCCACTCTGCCGAGCCTTCTGCCTTGACCTTCCTGGACCCTCTCCGCTTCTTTCTATCTGAGGCCTCTCTCTCTTCTGCCCACACCCCTCCCCTGTCACGAGGAGGAGGCTGTTCCCCCGCCTCGGCCCACCTCACTCGCCCCAGCGGCCCTGCCTCTGCTCCTGGCCCACTTGGATCCCAGCCCTGCGGAGCTCCAGTCCCCATGTGTGAACCCTCAGGTCACCCCACCTCTGATGTGCAGCTGAACCCACACAGCGCCGGCCGTTCTGGTCCCTTCCCTGCTTCCCAAGCCCCTGCGAACGGCAGGGCAAGCTCACCCGGACACCGCTCCTACTCCACCCCACTCCACCCCGACTTCTTTGCCACCAGCAAAGGCATCAAGAGGCCAACTCGGTGCCAGGCCAGTGCCCCATCCTCCTCAGCCGACCCAGCCAGGCATCCCAGTTTTTCCCGTGTGGAGCTCAGACATCCACACTAGTGCACACCCGTAGGGCTGTCCACCCCCCAAACAGAAGCTCTTTGCCCTTGGACTCAGATGCCCCCTTCTCTGCTGGGCACCTTCAGGATCCTTCAAATCCATGCTGGCAGCTCCGGGCCAAGTTCAGGCACTTCTCTCTGGATTCATTCAATTGTCTTTCTAATTAGATTTGTCTTCTTTACCCTACTTTGCATATATAAACTTTTAAAAGCATCTAGGAATATCACGAGGTTTACTGAGAAACTCAGCAGTCCTGAGTCTCCCCTCCCCACCCCACCCAAGTGAGCCCAGGAAGGCAGCCAGTCCACACTTCCTGTCTCTCCCTGCTGTTCCCCTGCAATCCCCTTACTTTAATCAGGAACAGACCTTGATTCTGGTGCAATGAGTCTGGAGTCTAAATTATACCTGCAATAGATACCTGTACTGATTTCCCGTACTTCCCAATGTCACAGTACTTGTTAAAATCAGCCCTGTGCATTAACATTACTTCTAGGCCAGCACTGTTCACTGCAAGCCCATGCAGGAAGCTATTGCTACATTTCTTTCTCGTACAACTCTTGAGATTTACTTGCTACGGTGCATATTCCCCAGACCCCTGTTACGGATCATCTAGAGTCCTCAGAGCCGAACAACATCTGTCCCACCCTCTGGCAAGTCTGTCCCTGTTCCCGTCCAGTCCGAGTCCTGCCTGGTGGGCTCTCCCCTCGTCTGAGCCCTGCACGCCTTGCTTCCTACAGCCACGTCCTCCTCTTTATGCTTGCTTTGGGGCCAGCACATCCCCCGAGTTTTCCTGAGCAGTGAGTTTGGACACTGCCTGGCTGGCGAGGACGGTCTGGGTGTGGACTCCCTGGCCATGGTGACTGTGTCCTCCTCACAGGGGCTGTGGCTGGGAGGGGCCTGTGCTCTCTGAATGCTTGTGGGGCATGGCGTCTACACCCGGGGTCCAGGCTGCCAGCAGAGCCTGTGTCATGGTCTACCCGCGGCCTGCACATTTCCAATTGGGCGATCTTCTGGGTCCCCCTGGGGTCCTTTCCCCAGTCCTTTCCTGCTCTGCTCTCTTGATGTTCTTTTGAGGCACATCAGTCACAAGCTGCTTTCTGAAAAGTCACTCTCAGCATCTCTTTTTTACTCTCCTTTATTTTATCTTTCCCCTACTTCCTGGAGTTTTTCCCCCAATTTTATCTTCCCAATCTTGTGTGCAGTAAGCTATACTTTCTGTGCCCACATTTTAACTCCTGGAGTCTTTGTGTGGGACTTGATTGGGCTTTCAGGGGTCCCTGACTCTGATGTGAGGACTGCAGATGCTGCTGGCCGGCTTCGATCAGGTGTCAGTGCCCATACAGGCACTGGCTGGATGGCAGGGTGGGTGAGGAGGCTCAGTCACCAGCCCTGGCCCCAGGTGCAGGACGATGCACCTGCACCTTCCTCGTGCCTCCCCTGAACATGGTGGCTTCCTCTGCTCCAAAGCAGACTTGGGGTGCTGTGCTAATGAATTCTGCTCCAGAGCTCATCTTTCATTACCAGATCTTTTATTAATTGATGCTTAAACAAGGGTATATTCTTTCCCAGCCCCTGAATGAGCTACTGAGTACTGAGTTCCTCTGCACTGGTGGGCAGCCCGTATTTTATACCAGCTGCAGCCTGGCCCCCTGCTGGGCAGTCCAGGGCATCCTCCTGGGATCAGACTGCATCGGGAGGAGGGCTGATGACCTTCCGTGCAGCAGCAGCTATTGCCAAAGGTGTCTGCAGCCAACAGCTCCACCATCCATGGAGAGTAAATAGATTTATCAGTCTATGCAGCTGGAACATGCCGGGGGCTGCTGGTGGTGTGGCTGGGAATTTAATTCACACTTCCTGTCCCTAGGAAGTTGATGGGGCCCTGGAGAGCCACATAGGGGACACCCAAGGGCCCAGTCCGAATCCCTGACCCAGCTGCGCATGGGTCAAACAGACTAGATTGAGTCACTGGCGAGGCCCAAGGATCCTGAGGACCCTACAGAGGCAGGAGGCCATCGCCTGCTCAGACTGGCACTGCCACTGCACCCCAGTGCACACAGGCTTCTTGAGGGCCCATCAGCCACGTGGCCAGCTGACACCACAGGGACACTTCACAGGCTGCTTGCAGGGAAGGTCCGAGCTGAGCACCAGGCTCACCCAGGACCCTGGTGGTCACAGCGTCCGGCACAGACCGGCAGCAGCAGCCCCGTATCAAGCATCAGCTTCTTCACTCCTGAGAATCTTCAGTACCTCATTCCCTGAACCTTAGAGTGGCTCAGAGAACCCTTCATTGTTTTTAAAAAAATAAAAACAGCTTACTATTATTGTTCCAGAATTAGTGGCTGTACCTGGCTGGATAGGGCCAATGTGCAAAGGTAGGGGCTGTCGCCTCCGACTTGCAGGTGGGACGCGTGGCCCTGGCTGCACCCTCCTCAGCCCTGCTTGGCACACGGTGGGCTCAGGTCTGCATGCCACCCGGCGCGAGTCCCAAAGCCCGCATCACCTGTGGTGCCCAGCGGGTTAACTGGTGTGACGCAGTGACAAAGCAGGGGTGGCTCCCCAGGCCGGGTCTCTCCACACCCACACTCAGCCTCTGGGCTTTGAGCACCTATTATCTGGCTGCACAAGTGTCCCTGACCAGCCATCTCCGAGCGAACGTTCAGCACAGCTTCCAGCTCCTGCCAACTGAAAATAAGTCATCCATACCTCTGCGATACACCTACGTGTACACTTGGCTCTTCTGAAGTTCCATAAATGCATCTGAAGAGCTTTCTGTTGCTAAGGTGTGCAAGGTGCTGGGTCCATTTACACCTTACATCTCCTCCACATGGATCCCTAGAAGTGTGATTCCTATGTGATGGAATCACATAACGTGATGGTTTTCTCCAAGGACGACCGTTCAGCCACAAAGAAGGAGACAGTCCTGCGATTTGTAGCACACAGATGGACCTGGAGGGCCTTGTGCTGAGTGACATAAGCTGACACGGAAAGGAAAGATTCAAACTGCACGATCTCACTTCCAGGCAGGGCCTAAGATGCTGGGTTCACAGAAGCACACCAGGGAGGGTGGTTACCAGGGGCTGTGAGGGGTGTCTGTCTGCTGGGACGAACACCAAAGGGTAACAGCTCGCAGGAGGACAGGGTCTGGGCCTGTCTGGGGTAACCAGGAAGCAGCGGAAGGGGAGGGACCAGATACTCCCTTCAAGGCGCACCTAGTGCCCGTGTCCCCCAGCCGGGCCCCCTTCCATTCAGCTGTGGCCTCCTCTGCACTGACCCAGCGTGAGGCCGGCCCTCGGGACCCCGCCGCCTCTCCACCTCCTGCACACTGCTGCACAGAGGACTGCGCCCTCCATACCGGCTGGGATGCTGAGAGTTAATCCACAGCAGAGGGAGATGTGGCAACTTTCATTTCTAAGGGGATCCAGGTCTGGGAGCTGAGACAGACGGGGGAGACGGGACTGCTAACGAACTGATGGTGCCACCGCCACACAATGGAAACGTCTATCCAGCCATCCCAGTCTGTGCTTTGAAGAAAGTTATGCTCATTTAAAACTGCCAAACTGACCTGAAGACACGTTTAATATACAAACACAAAACACAAGAGAGCTCATTTTCCCAGGCCTCTGCTAACATTAGCTATTGTTAGTCTTTGCCAATGTGACAGGCAAACAATGGGGTCTTCTTTCAATGTGCACCAGCAAGGGGCGTGAGACTGGACGTCGTTCTGAGGAGCAGGACTGCATGTGTGCCTCACTTCCCTCCCTCCCTCCTCTCCTCTCCTCTCCCCTTCCTTCCTTCCTTCCTTCCTTCCTTCCTTCCCTTTCCTTCTTTCCTTTTGGTACTGGGGATCAAACCCAGAGCGTTCACACTGAGCTACATTCTCAGCCTTTATTTTGAGACAGAGTCTCACTAAGTTGCTAAGTAGCTTAGGCTGGGGTTAAACTTGAGACCCTCCCACCTCAGCCTCCCAGAGATGGGATGACAGGTGTGTGCCGCCTGGCCCAGACCACACGCTTCCTTTCCCTGGGTCCTGGTGACCTACCTGTCCTTGCCCCTGCCCAGCTTATACAGAGTCTGTTAAAGCTCCTTAACAGGCTCAGAGGAGTGACTCTTTCCCAATATGTGAGACAGGCTTCTCCATTGGTAATTCCCCCTTTAATTTTTGACGTAAAAGGATTTCCTTAGGATTATTCTATTAGGGCAAATAGAATAGCCTCTTTCCTCGCCCTTGGAACTACGCTCAAGGTGTCTCACTCCAAGATGACGCAAATGGTCACATGACTGTGAGGGATCCTCAGGGCGGTATTTCTTAACTTCACAAACTTTAGTCCATCTGCAATTTCACCTCAGATGTTAGGTAGAAATCCAGCATCATTTCCCCTTTACTGCATTAGTAGCCAGCACTCGGCTCTTCGGAAGGACGTGCTTTGAAAGCTCAGGGTCGGAAGGACGAGCTCAGGGTCGCACACAGTGTCCCCCACACCAGCCCACTGGTGCCTTTAATTCCACGGCTGTCCACACGTTCCTGTGGAGCCTTTGTAGAGCTTCCTGTCAGGTCAGCCTGTGGTGGGAAAATGCAGGAGGTGTAGCCGCTGCCTCGGAGGGAGCTCGCTCGTCACAGGCCTCTGGTGCAGACTGTCTCTCACATCGACGGAGCAAGCTTGTGCACCGAGTTGCGCTTCTCCAAAGGCGCCAGCTCAGTCCAACTCAGTTAGGGTAACTGAAATGTTTCTGCTGTAACTTGCAATTCCATTTCATCGTTTCTGAAGAGATGCTTGCTGCCATTAACCAGGTGCAGCTGATTCGCAGTGCAGTAAGCAACAAAGCCAAGCTCGAAGCCCTGCCAGAAGCCGGGCACTCGCAGTGCCAAGATGAATGCTGCCAGTCTGCAGAACGCCCTGTGGTCTTTGGTGCCAGCAGACCTCTTGCACGCCGCTGGGCTCTTCCTACAGATGTTCACTGAGAGTACTGGAAAGCAGCTGCACGCAGGACAGGGACAGGAGGAAGACTGGCAGGGCGAGTAGGCATGGTGGCAGCAGGAGGTGGGGCCCACGACAGGCTCAGCGCTGGGACAGTGCGCGGACACCTGCCTGCCTTCCTGATGGGACACCTGCCTGCCTTCCTGATGGCAGGGATGGGACGTGAGCTCTCCACCTCCAACCCGCCCTGTCAGCTCAGAGCCTGGGGACCCAGGACTCTCCCCAAACCTCTACACCTAGCCCCACGGTCATCAAACTCATGGGAACACAAAAAGCCTTTAATTCCTCCGTTTCCAGCCAAGCCCCAGAGGAGAGAGGAATGGAACTCGGCTGCAGAGGTGCCCAGTGAGAGATGCCAGGACTGGCCACACTGCCCCTGTGGTGTCCAGCCCACCAGCTGGCCTTCCTGCCCACACTGCCCGGCGTCCATGTCCTGAGCCCAGGGATGCGCCTGGCCGTCCCAGGGAGAAGAGGGCGAGGGATCACAGACAGGGCTGCACTGAAGAGGCCCACAGAGGAGCCGCCGTGCTATGCCCTTCACAGCACGGATGCCTGCCGGGGCCTGGGTCCAGGCAGAAAGCAGAGGGGCCTGCAAGTACCAGCAAACTGAAGCACACAGGGAACAATTAGAGGGAAACAAGGCAGAGTCCAAGCCAGTTGTCCTTCCAGTGACAGGGACTGCGGTGACAGGAGCCATGACAGAAGCCGCTGACACAGGCAGCCCTCGCTGTCACCCAAAAGACCAGCTCTCAGCTCCCAAATAGTTTATCAGTTAACAGAAGGCTGAGAAAAGCAGAACTGCTCCTCCTACGTAATTATTCCCACTTTCCCTCTGAGGCTCTTCAAAGAGCCCCAAGAGGATGGAGGAGGCCCTTCAGGCCCAGCCAGAGGGGAGTCAGTGATGGGGGGGCCTTGCCGCCCCCCCCCCCCGAGAGAGAAGGCTTGGCAGATGAGCCGCACCTGGGGCCTGGAGACCTGGCCCTCAGCGCTGATCTCTGAGCAGCTGTGCAGAGCCAGCCAGGCCCGGGCACCGCTAAACGTCTGCTCCAGTTTCACGGAAGGGGCTGGCCGGGCTGTCTCTCTGAAGGGCAGAACCGAGGACAGGCGTGGAAATCGCTAGGGAAAGATGAACTTCCCAGTCATCAAAGTGTCCGGAGAGGAGCCCTGAGAGCCACGCTTGTCATGCAGGCTGGACCAGGACTGAGCCGGGCTGCTGTGGGAGGACAGCCTGGGTCAGGCGGGAGGGAGGCTGCTAGTCGCCCTCGCTCCCTGAACGCAGAGCCGGACGCCACATCAGTCTGTCTGGCACCTCGGCGTCTGCTGTTCTGCGGTGACCTGGTGCCTTCCCCTCCTTTTTTTCTGCTCAGCTTTCTGCTTGTTGGAAGAACGGACGGGCCCTTTGTAGGCCCCCACTGTGCGTGGGGAGCCCCGCGTGGGACCTTCACTCCTGGTCCACCTGTGAGTGTCCACATGGCTGTGTCACCCTGGCTGCTTCCACTCCACACACTGCCACGGGAATCTCAGTCCTTTCTGGTCCTTGGCACAAAGCACTCAACACCCACAATCTAAAGGGGAGTGGTTTATTCTGGGTCACGGTTTCCGGGGGTTTCAGTCTATGGCCAGCTGGCACCAAGGCAGGAAGGGCAGAGTGGGAGAGCAAGGAGAGCTGCTCGGGTCCTGGCAGCCAGAAGCAGAGAGAAGGGAGGACGGGGAGGGAGATGAGCCTGGCCAGTCACAGTGTGTCCAGTGGCCACCTCTTCTGCCACGCCCAACCTAGCAGCACCCTCAGCTGCTGAGCTCACTGCAGCACGAAGCCACTGAGGACCTGGTGGCCTACGTCAGAGAATCTGCTGATGTTCCAGCTCTAAACCACAACAATGTGAAATGCTGGAGGTGGATGTAGGAGGGCATGGCCCCCTCTTTCTGTCTGCAGAGACCTGATCTGGGCTGCAGGGACAGGGATCCATCTGGTGTGGGCACAGGGCTCCCTGCCTCCTCCTAAGGAAGCACCAGGGTGAGGCGCCTGAGAAGGCCTGGCACTCCTGGAGTGGAAAATGGATCCCTCATTTTAAAAAGAATCAGAAGACACGGAGACAGGGAAAGAAGATGCAGCAGCGAGTTTTGGGCGTGCTGAAGGGAAGGTGCCCACTCCAGTGCATGCACTGCCAGCTCAGTCCTCAGGGGCTCAGGGCCCAGCTGTCTTGAGGGAAGGGTCTGTGTGGAGGCCAGGAGGCAAGATGCAACCCCGAAGGGAGACCCACAAGATGCACAGGGTGGGCCTCGGACCCCTGTCCAGTCCTCCATGTCACACTCTGTCCTCGAGCAGGAGAAAAGAGCCAGGCAGGCTGGGGGTCTTTGTTACAGCAGCCTGAGCTGACTGATACAGCAACCTTGAAACTTGGGCCAATGGCCACCCTCACTACTGCTCCTCTGGGATCTGCTGGGCTCTGGAATTCTAAAGCTGGGCCTGAGGCCTTGGACTCCCTGAAGTACTGGAGCTCAGTGCTTGGTAAACACTGGTCCGGCAGGTGTTGGGATGTAACGGCCACTGGGAGCCATGAAGAACACGGCATCCTCTAACCAGAAAAACCCAGCAACAGCAGAGACCTAAGGGAAAGTTTGTCGGAACACTGAAAACATTGCTGTGGGTGTCAGGGATGCACTGCTGGGCGATAGGGAACAGGAAAGGGGACGTTACCAGAACCCCTGCAGTGTGCCCTGGTCTCCTGTGAGCCAGGACAGCACAAGGTTAATTAGAGAACAAAGACAGGAATCGAGACTTAGAGAAAAGGCCAATGGGCCTAATCAGTGCTGCTCTAGAGAGCAAAGACAAAGGCGCCCCTAGCTTGCCACTATTTGTTGGGCTCATATGGAGTATCAGATGACTGAGGGGGTGGGGATAATCCTAAACTGTTGAGGACCTTATAATTGGAGGAAGCATCAGATGACTCGGAGAGTGGCAGTAATCCTGTGATGATGAGGATCTTGTGCCGATGAGGATCTTAGGTCGATGAGGAGCTTATGCTGTGAGATGAGCAGAGGCGTTCTTACCACAGTAGGTCGGAGGAGCTGAGCTGATGAGGAACCTGTCCTCCCCAGGTGAAACCTTTCTCTTTCTGTATTACTACTTGGTTCTCAAAGAACCAGGATGTCTTCAGCTGATGTAATCCCGCCCTGGAGAATCACAGCATCTCAGCACCACTGAGGCCTGAGCTGTGACCAGAGGCAAAATGGAGCTATGTTTCCACATGCCAAAGCTGGCCCATAGGCAAGAAGACTAGGCTCAGACAGCCCTAATCATGATTTAATTGTGAAATGATTTTTCCCAAAATTATGTAGAATGGCTCCCGACACTGGACCAGCAGAGCTGCCGTGATGACTTGAGTTATTGGAATCACCAGATAACAAGGTAACTCTGCAGCTTGTCACATGGCTTAGGCCAAAGATAGAAACTGAGGGAACTGATGTATGGCATAAGAAAGATGAATGGGCCCATAAACATCTCAGTCATCTTAAAAGATTTTCAATCAACAACGCTCCTGAAATAGGCCCACACTGAATAAATGGAGGCCTGAGCCCACGAAGTCTTCCATAAAAGTCTGCTGGACGGTTCTCTGTGTGTTCTGAGCTCTGGGAGGGGCACTGCAGGTCAAAGCAGATGGTCTAGGGCCAGCTCAGGGGCGTGTGCTGGGAGCCCGGCGTGTCCAAGGGCTCTGGCAGGTTGTCACGTTTCAGTGAATAAAGGGTCCAATCCGTGCTCATCACAAAGGGCGGCAGCAAGAGGTGGAGGTGGCCTGTGCCCATCGGATGGAGGGACTTCAACACGTCAGGACCCCTGCCCTGGGACACAGCCCAGCCAGGGCCCCGGGGACCCTCGGAATCTGGGCGCCTCTCCCCTGCCAGTGTATCTGTGACTATGTCTGGACACAGGCTAAGTAGGCAGTTTTCTATTTCTATTTCACGATGCTCAATCCAAAGACACTGTAAGTCCGTGTCCAGCCAAACCCTTTCCTGAATCCCAGTGAGACGTGCACACATAATAGCGAGCAGTTTTGGAGCAGTGTTAGACGAGACGTGCACTAAAGTCCCCTTGTCACAAGACTGAAACAGCGTGGCCGCCAAGCTCAGTGACCAAAGTCGCCTTGCCGAAGCCGCTTCCTTGGCCACGTGTTGGTCGTGCCTTTGAGGATGACCTGGACACGCGAGGAAGGACGGCTCTGGGGTGGGGTGACGGTGACACCCTGTCCTGAGTGACCCTGCAGGTGGGCCTGCCCTCCAGGATTCGGCCTTGGGGGCACCATGTGTGCTGAGTTTTGCGGGCCTCTGGGCCTGCTGTTTTCCCAGTCACATGTTTCAGCTGGGCTCTGGAAGAACTCTGAGACCTGGACGGGACCCCGAGAGAGTCCTCGTGGGGTCTTAATTCCCAGAGGTGAGGCGGAGCGCAGGCGTGGCACGCTGGCTGGGGGGCAAGCCCGAGCTGCTCCTCACTAACCCGGGACCCGCGTGCGGCACAGTCCCGAGGCCTGCGGCGGACTTCGCGCGGGATCTCAGGCAGCTTTCAGTCGGACACCCGAGGCCGACGCCGGCCGAGAGGGGAAATGCAGATGCACAGGCCGGGCCCCCCCCACACCCCCGTGCTCCTTCACGGTGCTCCTCTCCCGTGCCCCGGAGCGCCGTCCTCCTTCCCACCTGTACTTGGCCAGAACTCTCTGCAGAGCCTGTTTCTTTCGCTACCTTCTGTAAATGGAAAACCTTGCTACCGTTTGACCAGTGTTTTGCTCAGGACAGAAAGAACCTAGAAACCACCTCTAGGAGACTCCAGCACTGGACTGGTCACAGAGGGGACTTTCCAGCGTACAGTCTGCTCTTCTGTGTGGGGTCATCTGCTGAGCCTCACGCGGGGCGAAGTCCTTTGTTGTCCTCGGGAGCCCTCCTCAGGGGATCTGCAGGTCAGACGCCCACTGTCGCCAGACCGCCGGCAGGCAGCTGTCTGCTGCTGGGCAAAGCACTGGCATGAGCGATGTCCAGGAGGAGAGGGTGACTCAGCCTAGCCTCAGTGGCTGCTGTTCTGTGACCATGGGGAGGAGGAGCATCGCAGCCGGGCCTGAGGGCTGCCCAGGGGGCGGAGGGAGGGAGTGCCAGTGTGGGCAGCTGGGGACAGACGGGTGACACTCCCCCAGCTCCTCCTGCCAAGGCCCCTGCTTAGGAAGCTCTCACTGGGGGTCAGTGCCTCCTGACCCGGTCACCCCAAGCCTCAGGCCCTGCAGCCCTGGGGTCACTGAGATCCAAAGCACAGCAGTGTGGGGCCAGTGGGGCAGATCTGCATGAATGCTGGCGGCTATTTCAGAGTTCCTCATCTCTCCATGCCTTCTGCTTATTAATTTCTTGTATTCTGAGTAAACGTGCTGCAGAGTGGGCCCCAGGGTGAACCCTTCCTTCAGCCTCCCAGCCTGGGTGTTCCTCCCACAGGCTCACCCTCCCTTCACCCCTTCACACTCTGCCGTGCCCCGCAGCGAGGTATGAGGGCCACCTCCTAGGCCACATACGGTGCACACTCCCTTCTGCACCCACAGCCTGAGAGCCCACCCTGTCCTCTACCTCCAGCCTTGCTGCTGGTCAGCTCGTCCTCCTGGTGGGTCCTCCCCATGCACCCTGGAGCCTGGGTGCAGTGCCCCCTCACGCAGGCCTCAGGTGTCCCAGCTCACCCTGCATCCCTAGCTCGCTCCAGAGGTGGGGGCCTATGGCGACTGGCCCTGCGAGCCAAGGCTCTTTCACGCGATGCCAGTTTCCCTTCCCTGGGATTCCCGGGGGACAGGAAGCAGGCACATCCTTCTGCAAGCCTAGCCCTGCCTGGATCTGGAACAGGGAAAAGCCAAGGCCTTTTGAACAGCAGGACGAATGGATACCGACAGCTGAGAAAACAGCACAGTGGAATTTGTTCTCAAAGCGGGGAAGTGGGGTGGAGAAGCTAAAGCCTCTCGAAAACTATGAGCCTGCTGGGAACAGACCAACTCTGCAGCTGTGCACTCCGCTGTGTGGTTCTGAAGATGGTGAGGGCCGTCCGCAGCTGCAGGACATCCAGGTAGCAGCTTGGACTTGAGCAAGAATTACTCCACTTGAGCGTCCAAGCTGAGCACTCCCACAGCTTGGCACACTGCTGCCCCCTGCGGAGCCTCACCGTTCACTTCCTGTTTCACAGTGGGGGCAGTGGGTTCAGGGGAGTTCTGGGCCTAGCCAGCTGGTGACAAAGAGGCTGCAGGGATCCGGAGTCAGCGACTGTCTCCAAGCTCCTCCAGGGATTCCGTGTGTGGGCTGCTTCCCAACATCTGGACCTCGCACAGCTGCACAGCCTCACTCCTCTCTGTGTCCCATCCAGGCCCCGAGGGGCCTACACAGCCTCAGTGTCCCCTCACTGTCTGCTGACGGGGTGCAGCCCCGGTGGCGAGCAGCTCAGAGTCCTCCTCCTGGGGTTGCTGACCATCCTGCAGGGGGCACGGGCCCTGGAACCCTATCCTCCTTGGCACTGCCTCCAGGTGCTCTCAGATGGGGCCACCAGCTCCTGGGGCCGTCCAGCTGGGAGAGTCCACCGTGGGGCCGGCCAGGCCTGGCTCTGGGCTGCAGGGCTGGGGTCCTCCTTGGTCTCAGTGGGAAAGCGGCCTATCCCGAGGGATCAGCCCCCACACACTCACCCTGCTCCCTGAGCGGCTGGGCCCTTGAGGCCGGCTCTCTCCACCCTCCCACAGCCGGTAGGAGCCTTCCTGGTCCAGCCTCCCCACCAGTGCCCTGCTCAGGATGACAGAGGCCAATGTGCCGCCTGTAGCCATGTGAGGGGCTGCCCTCCAGAAATCTGCAAACAGTGCTTGTGGCAGCTTGTCCCCACCCCAGGCCCCGACACAAGGCCCAGGATGCCTTCCCCAGGCAGCCCTGCCAAGGTCCATGCCACTGAGCCACAGCTGGGTCCAGCCCTGAGACCCAGTGGACTCCATGAAGGTCCCGAGAGGAGAAGACAGGTGCTAACTGTGGGAGAGGTAAGCGAAGGCACAGTGCGAGTGGTAAACTGCGAGAGCCAATCCCCGGGGAGAAGTGCTGACCTGGAGCCCAGGACTCTCGCGGGCATCCTGACAAGCAGGCATGTTCTATCAGCTCGTTAGTTTTCAGTGGGAAGTTGTTTAGTCACTATCAATAAATGCTGAGAGGCATATAAAGTGAGTGGCGAGGAACCTCATGGAAGCCCAGCGCTCATCAGATGATGCTCGTGATGAAATCTCAGCCTCTTTGTACGTGGCCAGGTCAGGGTTCAAACCTCGGTGCAGTGCTGACACCTGAACACACCCAGCCAGCTCGAGGACAGAGCTGAGCAGAGAGGGCCCTGGCGAATTGAGGTTGCTTCCCTGTGGTTTGTGTTAGGCTGCGTGGCAGCCGCACCTTGAGCTGGAGCAGAACACGAGCTTCCCTCCTCCCCAGCTATGCTCAAGAACTGTGCAGCCAGCACCTGGTGACCTGTCTCAAGGGCACCACTGCGTCCCTGTCCCACACAATGCCAAAAGTCCCTCTGAAACACAAACACACCTTATCCTGACCCCTGACCGCTGACCTTACCTACCCTTATATATTTGTTAATTACTCTCACCCGGAAGGACTGTTTCTAGCAATGCCAAGTGCCCTGGACCCTAATAACAATGTTGTCAGTCTTCAAACAACTCCTGGCTGTCCTGCGACCTGAGCGGAGAACAACCGAAGCCCTGCGACCGGGTGGCAGCCTCCTGGGCTGTTGCCTCCGGACCGGACCTTCCTCACGTTGAGAGCAAGCGTGGACTTCTAGGCTCTCGCCCCGAGCGGAGCGCTTCCTCCCCTCCGTTGGACTCCCGCTGCTCTCCTGAGGGGCAGCCGCAGCCCTCGCTTTTCCCTGCCCCTTGCTCTCCTCTCGGTGGATTCCTCTCCCACTGAGGCACTGGCTCGCACAGGCACCTCACTTTGCACAAGTCTGCAGCTACTCTGCCCGGAGCCTGCGGGTCCTCACTGGCCCTCAGCAGCCTGGGCCCAGCCCCATGTCAGGCCGCACAAGGGGCATCATGGAGGCCTCTGCCTGCGCACATCTGTCCCCACTGCAGGCATCGAGCAGCCACCGCCACTGAGAGCGTTGTGCTCTGCAGCCACAGGGTGCAGGGTGATGCTCTTCATGCCTGTCCCCAACCGTCCTCTCCCTGCCCCTCCAGCTGTCCTGCCTTCCTCAGTGTCTCCAGCCTCAGGGCTGTCCTGCCTGACCCTTGTGCAGGTCACCTGGGAGTCCTTCGACTTCCACTGGGCGTATGCAGAAGGCACCTGAAGGAAGGAAGCACGAGCCCAGCAGGTCCTCTACTCCATGAGAGGCTGACAAGGAGCATGTCTGTGTCTTGTATAGAGCACACTTAGTAACCAGGAGGGATTCTGCAGAATACTGCAGAGGCAGAAATGTATCCTGGATTTCAGCATCTCAGAGGACACCGGGAGGGTAGGGTGAGGGGATGTGGATCCTAGTGGCCTCTGAGCAGAGATGCAGGTCTTCCCATGGTGTGGTCTTGTCCTGGCTTCCGTCAGAGAGCAGAGAGGCTCTGCTCGGCCTCAGGGGCTTACCTGTGCACTTGTGGGTCACAGGGAGGGTGAGTGGTCACCACAGTCAAGTCCCAGGAGAACACAGGGCTGTGTAATGGACACTGCAGGCAGCAGAGCCCTTAGCCCGAGCAGTAGGACAGGGGAGTCACCACCCACTGGCAGATGCCACCAGCAGCCACTGCAGGGGCCCAGGCTGCAGGGACAGGGAGAGCCGCCTTGTCAGGGTTGCAGGATGCTGGCACTGGGATAGTCCAGGTGGGCAGGAGTTGGCCTGTGGGATCACCCCCCCTGGAGGTACCAGTGGGGCTGTCCCTCGGCTGCCCCCATGTCAGAACCTGCTGTGTCCAGCCTAACCGACGGCAAGACCCTCCTCCCTCTGTTCAGAGATGGGTTATATTTCTCTCACCTCCATTTCAGGGTCCCCGTTAGCATAACTCCATTCAGGCTCTTTCTCTTGGGGCACCCTGTTTGCTTTTTGGCTAAATGGGTTAAAAAATAGTAGGTACTTCTAAGACTTTGAAGCCCTGGGGTAAAGACAGTTAAGTTAAAAAAAAAATTTTGTAGAGCCCTATCTAAAAACGAATTACTAAGAAAGGTCCCACGAATGACGTGATTGCTCTGATGACCAGGAGTAATGGGCATGAGGCCTGTACTCCCCAGGACTGGGCACGGTGCCTAGAGCAGCTGCCCTCTGTGGATGGGGCCTCGGGACACCGGGGAAACAGCAGAGTCTGCAGAGTTCTGCCTGCTCCTCTCTGACTGATCCTTCTTGGCCCATTAATGGCGATCCTATTTAAAGTACAAGCATTCTCTCTCTGGCCTTCTTTTCTCACTCAATGTTATTTAAATCTATCTATCTATCTATCTATCTATCTATCTATCTATCTATCTATCTATCTATCTATCTATCTATCTATCTGTCTGTCTATCTATCTATCTGTCTGTCTTTCTATCTCCCTATCTTATTTTTCCATCCATCCACCCACCCATCCATTCATCCATCCATCCACCCACCCATCCATTCATCTCTCTCTGCTCACCTGTCATATAATCCATGATCTATATGCCTGTCTCCATATGCGTCTCTACATCTGTATCTGCATCTTTGCATCTCCATACCCTCTATACTGATGTTCCTCCTCTACCAAAGCCGGAAGCAGAGCAGTGCTGCAGGCCAGACTAGACTGTAGGAACAGCACCATCATCTGCCAGGGCTGAGTTTTCTGCTGAAAATTCTCCTGTGAACCACATGCTCCTTTCATAGTAAATGGAGCGACTCAGTCGGACTGCATAAGATTTCTGAGTAAGAATGAATTAAGCGGTAACATTTGTGAAATGCAGTTTCAGGATCAATCTGGTTTGGAGAAAATGCTAAAAGCCACACAGCTCATGATCATGGCACTGTGGTCTCCACTCCTCACCCGGCAGTTCTCTGAATGCACCGACCCGGAGGGCCTGCGGTCGACACGGTGAAAATGGCCTCTCACATCAGGTGGGATCCAGGCATCCCAGCTGGCCTCTCACAAGTGGCCCTTGGGGCCCACAAGCTCCTGTTAGTACCCCGGCCTTGTCCAGTGCCAGTCCTAGTCCTCCTGACCACAGGTCACCTTGCCTCACTGCATCACACCTGAGAGTCTGCCCTGTCGCCTTCATACCAACCTTTGGTCTACACAGTCACATCTACTTTCTGTCTGTCTCAGTTCCTAAAGCACCAGCCTCAGGAGGCTGTGAGCAAGACTGACAACCGCACAGGTCCCTGGACAAGTGGAGGTGCCAGTGGGTGTTCAGCAAAGAGTCACTGGACTCCCATGCCCATTGGCAAGGCAGCCACTGGAGCCCCATGGGCTCGGGGAGTGCCCGCCACCCTGTGCTGGCCCCAGGCAGCTCTGGCGGGGGGGACAAAGTGTCTGACGGTAGTGGTCTTCCAGCCAGAAGTGACCATGACAGCTCGAGTTGGAGGTCAAGGAAGTGTAAGGGACCAGGCTGGTGCTCATTGGTCCATAAAACACAATTGACCTTATATGAAAACCGTCCTCTGTGATTTCTCCTATGAACTGCAGCTACCCACCCAAGGGTATTTCCCTTCCATTTTGTTGAATTATTTAAAAACATGTAGTACTTTGGCCCTACTGTATAATGTGTCATAATGTAGCCATAGTGTTACAATAAAGAACTCTGTCCCGTAAGCATCCAGATCAAGTCTGGAAGCCATGGCTTCTGTGGGCCAAATGTGGCCCACTGCTTGTTTTTCTAAATAAAGTTTTATTGGTATGTGACCATGCCTGATCGTTTACATATCATCCAGGGTTCTCCTGTTTCAATAGAAGAATTGAACGTGTCTGACAGACACCACATGGCTGCAAAACTAAAATTAACCATCTGGGCCTTTATGGAGATGGTCCCCCAAACTGTGCTCTGTGCCACCACAGCAGACAGTCTGGCTATCACATATGGCATTCAGTTTTTGAAAACTTAAAATCAGGGAACCTGCTGAATGTCTCATACTAAAGTCACCATTCCTGGTGCCCAGCTGCTCACTAAACTGGTGGAAATAACACTCAAGGTCGGAAGGCTCGCTATCCAGTCTCGGATTTGCCAAGAGTAAGTCACGTGACCTGCAGCCTTGCGGGCTTCGCCTGCCAGCAAGAAGCCTACAGTGAACCCACCCATTCTAGCTCTGCCCTAAAAAGTGAAACAAAGCAGGGCCCACAGATGCTGTGCGCTGTAGCCCATGACACCTGCAGTAGTCAAGGATGACCTTGCGGCTGCCCTGGGGATAGGCTCATGTTGGCTCTGGTGTATGGCCCTGTTGGCACCCTTTGGTGCACCCAGGAGGCAGCGCGATGGAATGAGATGCCCAGAGTGCCCTGTGCATTGTCCCTGGGAGCGCTTCTCTCCTGGCTGCGGGACAGCCTGCCAGCTCATGGTCACCTGCAAGGACTCGGGAGCAGCACGTGGAGCCGCCTTGTACCAGCTCAGCAGTCTCTGCTCCCTCCCTCCTTTGGCTTTCGGAGGAAGAGACATCACTTCAACTGCACATCCAGCCCCCGCTGCTGTGCACTGCTGACCAAGTGCTCTGTCACGATGCCTGGTGCTCTGGGGAGTGATCTACGAAGGTGGTGTGCAGTAACCAGCTGGCTGTGAAGCATTCCGGCCAAGAACTCTAACAAAATTACATGTCCTGTAAGACACAGTGTGCCAAAGAAACAAACATAGCGCTCCTGGAAATCACTGGTGGTATAAGATGTGTTCTTTCAAACACAAGAGGATGTGTGCGGCTCATCTCAGGGCACCTCTGGGTACCGTGGCGTGAGTGCACCCCTGAGGTGTGTGTGTAATTTCCACCCACGCTTCAAACAAAGTGGCCCATGGTAGTATGTGCGGCTTCCTGTATACACGCTTCTCTCTGAATTTTCGGGCCCACAGATAAAGACATGCATTCTACTTTTCAACTGCTCTCAGAACGTCTTCTACAGACTCCTGTGCAAGAGCCCTGGGAGACAGCCTTCCACATTACCAAAACCACTGCAGCCAGAGGCACGGAGGGCAGGGAAGGTGGCTCGGGTTGGTGTGAAGTCAGAGCCCCTAGTGAAGCCAGCATGACAACCAGCTGCAGGAAATTCAAAGTGGGGGGCTGCACATCTGGGCCCTGACTCGGAGCTGGGCTGGCCAGGAGCGCTGGGTTACGTGAAGGGCTCGGGGCTGAGCAGGCGTGGGTTAGTGTCTGGCCAGAAAGGGACAGAGCAGGGTCACCTGATAGACTGAGCTGAGTTCTCCTTTCCTAAGTCGTCACTTTTCTGAAATGGAGCCACAGTCGAGGCTGAGCTCCAGTCTCCTTTCTAAGTTAGGCTTTCGACCCCTCAGAGCAGCCTGGCCTTCCACCTGGAAGGGGCTGTGGCATCCTCTCCTGACAGCTGGGACCTGCTGTGTCCCTCCCTCTGCCCCACGCGGCCCACCGCTGAAACTCAAGGTCTCCTCGGCGCGCGCCCCAAGGGAGCCTGGCCTCGTAGGGCCTCCGTCCCCAGTGCTGCTGTTGGAGAACTGGGTGCCCACAGTGTCCTCCCTGCCTTTCCAGAGCCCTCATCCTGAGATGCCTCTGCTTGCCCGCTAAAGTGAGGCTCAAGGGAGTCTCCTCAGACACGGTGTCTTCCTCCGCAGGGTTCGTACGTGAGGTCGTGACACCTCCCGTCTCCGGCGGTGTGCTCTAGATGTACACAGATGCAGTCTTTCTGTTTTGTTCCTAGATATTTTAAATTGGGATAGAAGTTAAAGTCATACTGTGCAATGGTCACTGTTACATGATTCTGGGGAGTTTACATCATTCGGAGAAACTTGTGTCCATCGGCAGTCACTGCCACTCCTGTCCCCGCCCTGACCCATCCCTTTCTGTACAGATTTGCTGATCCTGGACGTTCCTGTCAGCAAATCACACAGAAGCTTCTTTTGCTGAGGTATTCGTTCTCCAGGTCTGTGCACAGTGCAGCACGTTTCCACTGTGCCGTGGCAGGAGTTTTGCTTGCCATTGATCCATCGATGGACATGTGGACTGCTTCTACTTTGCAGGCGTTAGGAGCATGACTGCTGGGTCTTGCATGTGAGGGTCTGTGTGGACTTGATTCCTTCTGGGTATAGAACTAGGAGTGGAACTCCTAGGCCATATGGTTCTGTGCTTAGCTTTCTGAGCAGCTGCTCACCTACTCAAAGTGGCTGCACCGTTTTGGGTCCCCACCAGCAGTGCAGGGGTTCCAGCATCTCCTCTGCTCCTCAGTGTCCATCGTTCTGACTGTGTCTGATACAGGTGTGGGTTTGGGGCCAGGTGTCCTAACCATGACCCTGAGCACCTTTCCCTGCGCTCCCTGCGGCTGTCCGTGTGTCCTCTATGGGAAATGTTCTGCAAGTCCTTTCCCCGTGTTTGACTGGGGCCTTTGTTGAGTGTAAGAGTTCTTCATATGGCAGCGACACTAGGCTCTTACCAAAGGCACGATTTGCAAATACTTCCTCCCATCCCATGAGCTTTCTCATTGTATACATCACGTCCTCTGAAGCACAGAGACATTAATTGTGATGAGGTCCACGTTTCCTTATTTCTTTCTCGCGTTCCTTGTCTTTTTGCCGTTGTATCTAAGAATCCACTGCCTCCTCCCAGGCCACAGAGCTCTCCACCTGTGCTGTCTCCTTAGAGATTCACTTCCTTGTCTGGGTCCCAGATCTACTTTGAGTGAATTTCTCTTTGCCTCTGAACTGGACCATTGCTTTCTTATGCTGCTTTCACAGGGGCTACAACTGTTCATTACAGTTTCTGATTCTTATTTGCTAAATAAATATACACAGACATACGCATAGAGTCTCTGAGTATTAAGTCTGCGATATGATATGTTTAAGTAGCTTAAATAATTCAGGTTCTTGAGTGTTTAGAGCAGAAAATACTTGACTGCATCCCCGCCTGTGAACCTAACCACCCCCAACGACAGCTGGCAGGTATCCCTCAATGTCCCTGTCCCAAAGGGCCCTTGTGATGGGACAGCATCTTCCCTTCCTCCAGAGTGGGGGTGCCAAGCACTTGAATCACCCTCCAGATTCCTAAAGGTGGACAAGAGGGCAGCTCAGACAGGAGCAGGACCAGGCCTGTCGGGTCTGCTGCCCCTCCTCAAGCCCTCGCTCCCGCCAGAATGAGCACTGGCAACTGTGTACTTGTGTTCCAGGAGACTCGGCTGGGGGCTGGGGGCTGGGGGCTGGGGTGCAGGCTCTCTCCCACCACACAGCTCAGCAAAGGCTGAGAATGGCATCTGCACAAACCTCAGCGAGGCTGGCTGGGGCTGCCCCCCTGTGGGTACAGTCATGTCACCATCTGTGGGCCAGTCCCCTGGTCACTGGCATGCGGGCCCCGGGCTCAGGGACAGGCACACAGGACACAGCTTCCTTCCTGTAGCCCTTGCCTGTGCAGGATGGCCTGCAGGAGGACAGGTGTGTGCCATAGGGAGGAAGGGTTGGAACCCAGTCTGCAGTGGGTCCTCACTGCCCGTGCTGCTGGCTGGAGGCGTCTATGGGCACTGTGGAGACTCAGAGAGGCACTCTGAATGCACCTTCAGGGCTGGGGTATCTGCCCTGCGTCTTTAGCGCCATCCTGGTGGCCTGTGTCTTCTCCTCCATGGAACAGACAAAGGTGTCTTCCTCTCGGTCTGGGAATGGAGGGTAACACCTGGGATCCCACTCCAAGGCGACTCTTCCTCAGGCAGGGTGGAGGGTTGCTGCGCCCCTGATGGGGAACAGAGGGCAGGATGCCATGGTTGAGCACAATGCACCCTCTCTGGCCACATCCCGGACAGTGGCATAGGGCTTGGGGCTCAGGGTCACTCAGGAGCCTGCATCCTCCTCTTCCTCCTTATGGGTGAGCAGCCCCAAGACCTCCTGTGCGTCCCTCACACTGGCCCAGAACGGTGCTGCGGCACCAGGAGGAACGGGGTCTGAGGCGGCACGGGCTCTGCAGGCAAGGACCTGGTGCTCCTCTCCTGGTGCGTCCTCCCTGACGGAGGCCCTGGCTGTAGGCAGGTTGCATCTGGAATGTCTGAGTAGACAGAGGCTGCACTGCCACACCAGCCCACTGCAGAGACACAGCTGCTGCCTAGGAGAGGTTCTAGCATTTAGACACAAGTAATTTTAACACAGAGAGGAAGAGTGCATTTTGTTAAATTCCCACCCAGGAAAGATTTTTCCCTTTCCCCATTTCTAACCAAGTGAATGCAAGGAGCATGGATCCACATGGAAAACAAATGAAAAGCCACAGAAAGAACTGCTGGTCTCATGGCTGTGCTCTGCATCCCTAGGACAGGGAGTCTGGCTCAGCGATTCTGCTGCTGCAGAGCCTCACAGGCATCATCCTGTGGCCAACACGTCTGTGCAGACCAGGCATTTCCACTGTGTGGCCTTCTCTGCTGTCCAGGGGCTGTGGCTGTCTTAGACCGTCACTCTGCTGTTTGCCAGAAAACTCCTGAAGCACAATGTACTCTGTGAAGCAGGGAGACTCTGACCGCCAAATGACATCCCACGTTTTCGGCCACCCAGGCATCCACCCCAGAGAGTCAGGTGGAAGAGCCCTCGGGCTCAGGGCTCTCAGAGCTCACAGCACCAGCCCCAGAGCCCTGCCCAGGAGACTCAGGGCCATGGCTGCTGGTGCTGCAAACACCACCACTGCCACTGGCATCCTCATCACCAGCACTGTCAGTCACCGTCACTGTACCATCGTCGCTGTCTTCCACCATCGTCACCATGTCACCACTGCTGTCACTGGCAGTCACCGTCATCACCCCCTCCGTGACTGTCACTGCTGTGGCCTCTATCCCACCTACTCACCCCCTCCCTCCTCTGCCTCCTGCCACTCGGTGGCTCTGGTCCCTCTGTGCTGACCACAGTGACCACTGCAGTGCCCTCTGGTCAGTAAGATCTCCACTTTAGGGTGCGATAACTTGGGTTTGGAAAGGCTGAGTGAGTTGTGTAGGGCCACGGTGCTAGTAAGAGATGTGCTTGTATGGCTCCACGAGAGCCCTGTGGGATGATGACAGAGGCACTGTCCTCATCAGCCAGCGAGCACCGCTCCTGAGTGATGTGCAGAGATTTGCCCGTGGTCATCAAGTCTGTTCCCTCATGTGGAGGCAAAGGACATGTGACTCAGAAGACGCCAGGCCCAGCTGGAGCAGCCACAGCCTTGGGCCTCTGCCGTGCAGACTGAGGGGTGGAGAAGCCGCAGGATGGCCAGCACAGAGGCCTTCAGGGTAGGCACCTGTGGCTGGCCACACCGAGCCAGGTCCAGCCTTCCCCATGGGAGAGCAAAGCTTCCAGAACAAAGTTCCATGGTACAGAGCCAGACACGAAGTGCCACACCAGGTGTCCTTACAGACAAGAAGGAAGTACCCTCTGCACTTTACCACACATCCTCCTCTAGCCCCGCCCTCCTTCCAGTCTCTCTTCTCTCCTCTTTCACCTTCCCCTTCCTTCCCAGGACCACGGGTGCCTCCAACCTCAGTCACTTCACTGCTGAGTCAATAAAAACAACAATGACCAAAACCATCTGCTACATTCACAGATTGATGATGATGGGGCCAAGTCCACAAGGAGGCATGAAAGTCAGCCCTACTGACCCTGGACACACCAAGGCAGGAGGGCAGGTGCCCGGGAACAAAGGCTTGGGGGCAGGAGGCCAGGGAGGAGGTGCTGCCTGTCCAGCTCGATGCAGGCTGATTACATTATGTGAAGCTTTCTTCGCAGAGAACCATGAGTCTGGTGCTCCAACCTGAGTGGTTTGTGTGCACACCGCATTGAGCAGATATTCATGCATTCGTTTTCACCAGACCCTCAGCTTGGAGGCAGCTCTGCAGACATGGCGATTCTGGCCTGCTGCTCTGGACACATGGCGTGACTCTCAGCTCCCGGCCTTCTGAGGAGCCCCATCTGGGAATTCAGTTCTGTGCATTGGCTGGATGGTCGGGAACACTTGGTACGGTGGTGAGGACAGAGTGTCAACCTGACTGGCTTGGGGTCTACCTGGGGACTGGTGGAGCACACTCTGGGTGTGTCTGGGCGGGTTTAGGAGAGGTGGCCTTGGGTGCTGTATCTGGCCCCTCTTCCCTTCCTCTCCGACACCATTCTCCTGCTCTACTTCCCAGCCACCATGAACTCGGAAGGTATGTCCCACCATGCTCTTCTGCCATGATGCTCCTGCCTTGAGCCAGCTGACCACTGACCGAACCCCCTTAAACTGTGAACCAAATTAACCCTCTCCTCCTTTATGTTGCGGGTGCTGGATGTTGTGTCCAGCAGCAGAAAAGCTGATTAATATGCTTGGCTCACTTTTTCTACTTTTCCAGTTTATGTTTTCTGTGCACTTCTGTCTTTATACCACTGAAGGACTCCATCTTGTGTCTCTGTGCTTTCCCACCCGGGTGAGTGCACGGGCTGTAATTCACTCTTCATGGATCCACTGTGCATGTGTCCTGTTGTGGGCTCTTCCGAGGGGCCCAGGGTCAAGCAGGGAAATTGTAAAAGCCAAGCTTATGTAGCCACATGCACCTCAGCTTTGTCTGACTGTGCTCTCCTTAGTCTGCTTTGGCCTGGTTTTCCTTTCTTCTTTGGAAACCTGTTTTATTGTACCATACTAGATTGTTCTGCAGCAGGAGGGACAAATAAGCATAAACTGTCTTTGGGGCTCCCTGTGTGGCCCTCCTGGTTGCTCAAAGCCCTTTCTTGGTCTGCCAAACTCCTATACATCCATCAAGACCAGACCACAAGTTCCCTGCTCTGAGCAACCTTCCTCTCCATCTGGCCGTCTGCCCTTCTGCTCCGGCCCCTCCCAGCCTGGACACTGCTTTCCATGACATCGCGTTTCACGCTGCACTGTCATTACTGACTTTCCTGTCACTCTCTGGAGATAAAAGACAGCGTCCAGCTCGGTCTTGGATCAGAGCAAGCCAGCGCTGCCCAGAGACGCCCTGTGCACTGCTGCCCGCAACACAGTGGGGTCTGAGTGCGTGGATGGGCTTTCCAGCCGCACCCTCATCTGCCAGTCTTGAGGGGCCAGGTTCCTGGCATCGACCTGGCTGGGCAGCCTCTGCACGCCCATTTTTCGGGTTAAGATAGGAACAGGAACCACGCTGGCCCTGCTGCCTCTCGCCTAAGGCATCCAGGAGTCCAGCCGCCAAGTCTGGATGAAAGGCTCGCTTTGTGACCTCACCCACGGTTCCTGGAATCCACTGTTCTCTGGAATCTGTCTGGCTGTGTAGACCACTCAGCACCGGCCCCGATTTACCCAGGCACTTTAGGACATCTGCATCCTCACAGACTTACTGAAGCCTGAGAGCCCAGCCTGGGAGCAGAACCCGGTGTTCAGTGCCCACGGCACCAAGGGTGGGGTGGTGCTGAAAGGTGGGCAGGCAGGAGGGAGGTGGATGAGCAGCGCACTTGGCTCACGAGGCAGGAGGTGGTTCCTTTCTTTACTTTCTGTGTTGCTGCTCCTGGAGAGGAAGGGATGGGAAGTGAAGCTGCAGAAGGCAGGCAGCCGGGCCGCCGTGGAAACCCCATGCTCAGGAGCCAGCATCTCAAGTCAGGCTGTTCCACCACTGTGACATATGGTGCCCGGCCTGCTCTTCTTTATCCTGGGGACGGAGGCAGGACAGGAAATGCCTGCTCCTGCAGTCCTGTCTGAATGACTTCATTGGGAGCGGCTTTATGAATTGCACTGGTGGCTGTTAAAGAAGATTTAGTGGAACAATGAAGGGAAATGAGAAATTCACAGCACGTTTCTGTAGTGTGCATTTGGAGAAAATCCTTTTAACCCTCACAGGATCTGCTGGGCAGATGTGGAGATTTGCCGTGCTGTCCTTGAGCAGGGTTGGGCAGGCGAAGGTCAGCCAGGAAATCAGCTGGGCATTCTGGGGCCACAAGGTGGTCAGGACTGTCTGTGGGGGCAGCTCCCGAGCAGCGGCTGCCCTCATACCCAGCGCAGGTCTCCACGGCCTGCTCATCACCCATGCAACCTGCACAGGGTCGGGGGTCATGCCCGGCGTCTGTGGGTATCCCCCATGTAGGGACTCCGGGCCCAAACCCCTACCCCCTTGGGCTGGCAGGGCAGGTCAGCTTCCCCGGGACCCAGACCCAGAGAGAGGGAGCTGAAGGCATTCCCAGAATGTGAGTGTCCGCCCTGCCTGTGGCCTGGCTTGGCTGTCACCTCAGCCCACCCAATGGACAGGAAGTCCCCACTCAGTCATTGCTAATGGTGGGAATGCCATGGGACTGAGTTAACGCCAGGTTCCAATGTGCAGCTCAGTCCTGCTGGAGTCCCTGAGGTTACAAAAGCCTAAGTGAACATCCCTACCGCTCCCCATACCTCCAGGGACAGATGTGATGGAGGACCCTGCACAGGAACTCAAGGGTGTCAGCGCTAAAAGCCTTGGAGAAGCTGAGTCTCCCAAGACCCTGAAGGGTGGGATAGTCCTGACGGTCACTCAGCATCGCTGGATTGAACTTCCCCAAATGTTCGAGTGAGAATTCACTCTCTCTTTAAACACACACACACACACACACACACACACACACACGACAATTCAGGAAGAAAGGATGGAGATGGAGAGTTTCAGAAGCCATCACACATTGATGTGGATTAGTCTAACCAGTTAGCAAGACACCAGGAAGACATATGGATTCTGGGGTGAAAAGACATGCTGTTTATTCTCAGCAGCTCTGCCCTCTGGAGACCACAGTGCTTCAGGGCACGCCTGTGATCTGCTGAGAGGAAGCTCTTCCCTGAGAGATTTCTAGAAACTAGAAGGACCACTATGGAAGGACTAAAAGACTTCTTTCAACCCACAAAGGTTTATTCAAGTCTCCTGACCACTGGGGCTGACCGGGGCATCTGTCTGCATGTTCGAATTCAGCTCTGGGCATGGCTGCACACTGCATCCTGTCACCCTGCCCTGGGCTTTCCTCCTTAGCTGTGTGGCATCCCCACAGCTGGAAACCTGCCCTGCACCTGGCCTGCTCCTGTCCCCATACCGTTGCAAAGTGCAGTTGGGGGTCCCTGTTGCCCTCCACGGCCACCCTGAGCAAATGCCCAGCGGAGTGCTGAGCCAGCAGAAGGGCAGGCTCCTGGGCCCTGGCGCTGATCCTCCCTTCCCAGCAGCTCTGGGTGGAAGGAGATGGCAACCCTGCTCCCCAGAGCTGCCAGGAGCCTCTCTTGATGCCAGGGCCCCTACCCTGCTGTGCTTCAGGTGGAGCGACAGGAACGCAGCCACCACCCTGCCTGAGCAGGAGTTTAAGGACGGAGAGAAAAGGGGTGCAGCTGGGAGGTAGAGTCCATTCTGCTCAAGTGGAATTGTCCATGGAATTATGCTCTTTATTCCCCTATCAGGATGTTGAGAAACATTTGGCAACTGGATGTCATACTATGCATGGATAATATTGTTCACTGGGTAGTAAGTTAATGATTAAAATAACATTGGAAGAAGTGGCTGGTGCCTGTCCCAGACTATGCAGCAGGGATGGTCTGGTAATGAGACCACAGTGAGGCATGAGGTCCCAGGCACTTTTAAAAGGGCCACTGTAACATTGGTCCAGTTTATAGCCTTGCAGAGGGAAGCCCGGGCAGGTTAGAGCCAGACGGGAAGGAGCCTGATGACTGACCCGGAGACAGCACAGACCCAGGTTCCTCCCAACTTAGCAAAGGGCACAGCTCTATGCCCCTGCTCAGACACAGAGCAGGGGCGGCTTCCTGCTTCCTGAACCAGGCCTTCTTCCTCAGCAGGGCCGGGGCCCTTGGGAGTGGACGAGCTCTTGCTGCCCCGTGGTGGGATCACAACTGACGTCGACTGTGGCCAAGGGCCCTGAGCCCACACAGCAGTGTCTCACTCCGCCGGCTCCACGCCCACCCTAGTGACACTGGGCACAGAGATCTGTGAAGATGATGCAGCAGGACCACGGCACCCTCCTGTGGGAACAGCACAGCCAGCGCCGCTGAGCACAGGGTGGGCCCAGAGGAAGGTCACACCACACCACCTGGCTGCCCCAGTCCAGCCGACAGTCTGTGTCCCTGGACGCAGCGCTGTGGGGACAACTGCTGCCAGCGACATTGCGGAGCCCCACCCCCTCACCCAGCAGGAACGGTCCCCGCAATGAGGTCTCCTTTCACCCAGGAAGGCCCAGGACCACCAGGCCCCAAAGTGAGTGCGAGCAGCTGGCTCAGCAGCGGGCGAAGCTGTGGTGATTCTGCTCACAAAGGTTCCAGTGGGTTTAACACAAGCAGCACTTAGGGCCTTTGCTGTAGGAAGACGGGCACAAAGGTGAATCTGAGCTGGGAAGCAGCTGAAGCGAGGCAGCACACATGGGGTGGCAGCAAGGGCCTGACCATCGCGCACCTGTGTGTGACACGGGAGAGAGGGTGACAGGGTCACAGCGCAGGGCAGACCACTCTCCCGCACAGCGGGCTTGGGGACCCCCTCCGTGGGGGGCTGAGTTCCAGGTTTCAAAGGTTTTCAACGTGCCTGGCTGGTGATCAGTGATATTTTGGAAAACGTGAAACACTCTAACCTTCTGTCCACCTATGTGCTCTTTACCTGTGTTCACCCAACGTTACATCGGGTCTTCTCATCACCAGGCCAGTGTGACCAGGGTTTCTGCTGACCCGGGGCCGAATCACAAATGGAACCCACCCGAGGTTATAGATTCAAATGTAAAGAATTACAAGATAGCCCGGACTTATGCTAGATCTTCTGCAATGAGGAATTAAAAATGTGTGTAGGTAGCAAACCTGTTTGCCAAGCTGTTCTGGAAGTACCGAATGGGTCTGAGGAAATTAATCCCAGGAGCTGGAGATAAAGGAATCGCGTGTATCCAGAGCCCAGGCGACCACCTGCACACCCAGTTACACTTCCCAGACACTCAGGTCAGAGCCACAGAGCTCTGGGTGCTGGGGAGGAGAAGACTGAGCTCCCGAGGAGCTAATCAGGTATCTCTGTGTTCATGTTCCATCATCTGGAGAGCTCACAAATCCTGCTCAGGCCCTGTGGTGGCTCAGAACCCTGCAGTGGGTACAGGGGACAAGAACTGGGCTGCCAGACCACACGTGTGCAGGCCCTGAGCCGCTTCTGCAGAGGCTCAAGCCACACGCGAGTGTTGCTTGGTCACTGGCAGGCACGGAAGAGCAAGCAACCATGTGCTGTTAACTTCCCATCGCCTCTGCTTCTGTCTGTGTGGTTAAATGATTCAACGGGGTGAGCTTAGAACTGTTCACAGGAGCACTCCACACCCACCCAGGGGTAACACACTGCCATCCCGCCCCATGACACGGGCTGCTTTCTGGACCCAATGTGGTGACAGTCACAGGGGGCCTTGCACAAAGCTGAGGAGCATTCGCTCCGTACAAAGGAGCAAGGTCACTGGTGACATCCATGTGCCCGGTGTGCATGGGGAGCAGCACTGTCGGGATGAAAACATCAACGTCATACTGAGAGCAGACCAGAGAGACAAATGGAAATGACAGCGTGTGCTAGCTAGCAACCCTGACATCAAACTTGACAGGGTTCTCATGTTCCTGCTTTGATTTTGAGAAGTTAAAGACTGAAATGGGATTGCTTAGAGTTATAAATCTAAAGAAGCCATCTCCACACCCCTGCTGGAGGATCTTACACTCACGTGTGGGTTCTGTGTTAAGGGGCACCAGCTTCTGCAGGCTACGTATTACCCTGGTCCTTTCTTGACTTCAGGAAGACGCGACCCAATAGCCCTGTGCTGTCCTGTTCCCAAAAGGGCTATGGTGAGAAAGCTCTGCTTAGAGAACATCACAGTGAAGTGATGTTCTAGAAGCTGAATCACTAATTCAGAAAACTTAAGGGCTGCTTGCGGCTACGAATTTAACTTAACGTTTCCATCAGGATCTTGTTCCTGGGAACAGTGCATGGGAGGTAGAAGGAAAGAATAGGCCTTTTCTGAAGAGTGTTCAGCATGTACTGGGGACATGGGGGAAACAGCCAGACGCTGGCGACCAGTTTCCTCCTGGGTCCCCTCCCAGGGACGGGTGAAGCCCCACAGGAGTGGGGCAGGGGGAGCTTCGGCTGTGAGCAGAGCCGGGTGGGGACAGGGTCTGGGGGTGCCATCCATCTAGACGGGACAAACCCTGCACCGTGTGCCGTGCCCAGCCCTTGAGCAACTCCTGTGTCTTCCTTGGTGCCCAGAAAGAATGGACTTCATGGTAAAAATATGGTTTTTTTTGGATGGAGAATTCCCAAAATGTGTTCATTGCACAACAGACAGATCCACAGTGCAATTGCCAAACAGATTTTTAAATATCGTGTGCATCCCATTTCACTGCTGCTGCAGAAGTGTGAGGGTAGCTGGAAGGTGGGCTGACCCTCGCTTTCTAAGGGACGCTCACCAACAGTGGACTGCATGTGTGACTCAGCCATGACCAGAGGGGGACCCAAGAGGAGGCGGGTGTCACTGTGAGCTCTAAAGCGAAGGATCAGGCTGTGTTGCACTTTGAAGTCTAACGCCAGCAGTTGGGTTTATCCTCCTTTTTGGGAAGCTACTTTCTGGCAGCTTTTGGAAATGAGGGGACTTGTGAGTCCTCAGTCTTTAGTGTCACCACGACTAAGGTGCCGAGACTGAGGTTCCCCTCAGCAGGATCTGAGCCCAGCTCTCCCTCCTCAGCCCCAAGCAAGGCTCTGCCTGATTCTCTCCTTCAAAACTAATGCTCTCCTGACTCACTGAGATGGTCCTGTATCCCTGTGTGGCTAGCCCGTGGGGCTGAGCCACGGGACACCGTGCAGATGCGGGACAGATGGACACCTGTCCCTCTCCGCCTCCAGCACCCCGAGCTTCCCAGCTGGGCACAGGGCTGCAGCGAGCCTCAGGTCCACTGGGGAGAAACAAACACTTCTGTGAGGAGCCTGTCTGCACTGCTGTTCATTTCTGACTTCTTAACAAGATTTTTCTACGGTCAAGGGCAGTGCAGGCAGATGGGCCAAAGCACAGATGCCTGGTCAGTGAGGCTGACCTTACCGAGGACCCACGCAGCAGATCAAGCATGTTCTGCTCTAAGGCGGTGGTTATTGGTTTGCGTTACCTCTTAAGTCACCCCAGCTCCTAGGAGTGGGGTCTGCTGTCTCTCCTCCCAGCTTTCATGGCTGCCAGTTTTCGGAGACATTCTGTGTCCACCCTCTACCTCTGAGTCTGACTGAAATGAAAAAAGCAAAAGACAGAGCAGAGACTGACAGGCTCAAAGCTCACCAGAGACTGAGCTCTTGAGGCTGCCGGTCTAAGGCCTGCCCCTCCTGCTAAACCCACAAAGGTCACCGTGCCTGGAGGATGAAGTGGTGAGACACAGCTGCCCACCTCCCCGTGTCTTACAAATAAACTGTAAAAGCAACATTACCTCCACCTCCCTGCCCTTTGCTAAGTTCTGCTTCTGTAAAATTCTGCTTGCTTCCCCGCCTTGGCTAAAGAATAGATAAATATGAGGACAAACTCAGAAACAGGGCTCAGACTCTGGACGGTAACTTCCGCTGGGCCCACCAGCTAGTGATAATAAACCTGCTTTCCCTTCCATTCTCTGAGTGTCAGTCTCTCCCTTGGTCTGCCTGCCTCCGAGTGCCACTTCATGACCATTACAGGTCCCTCCTGCAAGGGAGTACGCAGCCCTGGTTCTCTAGCTCCCGAGTTATCTTACTGGGCACAATGTCTGCCAGGCTCATCTGCACAGCGCCAGGTGTGAGGACGCCACTCCTTTAGGACTGAGCTGTCTTCCTGTGCAGATGTTCACCGCACTGTCCGACCTGTGCCCTGGGCACGTTCATCTCCAAGCTCTTTCGAGGAACAGTGAGGCTGGGAGAAGGGGTGTGCAGTCATCTATCGGGGTCCTGCTCGCTTCTCTGGGCGCAGGACTGCTAGCTCACGTGGTCACTCTGTGACACTTCAGGGACAGTCATCCGACTCCACAATGGACACCTTTTACATCCTACCAGGAAGCCAGCTGCTCTACCTCCTCCATACCTTGCTCATGCTTGATATTTTCTTTTTCCTCTCCTCTCTTTCTTCCCTTTCCTTCCTTCCCTCTTCCTTCCTTCTGAAATAACCACCCTAATGTGCATGACGTGGGCTCTCACTGTGGCTTTCACATGAATTACCTCAATGGATAGTACGTTGAATATTTTTCAGTGTTTACTGGCCATTGTCATGTCTTCTTTGGAGAATTTTCTACCCAAGTCCTTTGCCCATTGTTGAATACCAGTGGGTGTTTTGTTGTTGGGGTGTATTTTTTATATGTGCCAGACCTCCATCCATTTCAGATCAATTTATTTGCAAATATTTTCTCCCACTTTGTAACTTTTCGCTCTATTGACAGTGTCCTTTCATGAAAGCTTTTATATTCTGAATCTCAATTTACATTTTTTTCTTTTGTTGCTTGTGGCTTATAACCAGATCCAGTGTCAGGAGCTTTCCCCCAGTGCTTTCTTCTGGACGTTTTAGATGGAGCTCTGCTTAGGTCTCTGGTTCACTCTGAGTTATTTTTCTATGGTGTGGAGTAAGGGTCCGTCTTGGTTGTTCCACATGCGGATGTAGTTTCCCCTGCATATTCAGTGGGAAGCCTGTCCTTGCTCCATGGGGAAGTCAGCTGACCTGGGCTGATGGTGACCAGATGTCCAGGGTCCCCTGGGCTCTCTGCTCACCCTACTAGCTGGTGATCATTCTCCTGCCAGCACCACACTATTCTTCTGTTTACCCCAGCTCTGTGAAAGGTTCGAAAATCAGAAAATGTGAGACTCTGACTTTATTCTTATTTTTCAAGGTTGTCTTTTCTGTTTGGGGGTCCTTTGAGCTGCCATGTGAGCTTTAGGACCAGTTTTCCCACTTCTTCAAGAAAACATCATGGGGATTTCATAGGGCCTCACCACATCTGCAGCTTGCTCTGGGGAAGGGGACAAAGTGACTATTGTGGTTCTCAGGCCACAAACACAGGGTGCCTTCCTGTTCACTGATAGGAAACTTTTCTTTCCTCTGTTTTCCTCCAGTGATGTTTTCTAGTTTTCAGTGCAAGCCTTT
Organism: Heterocephalus glaber; assembly: GCF_000247695.1. Next base: position 756,901 of record NW_004624861.1, on the reverse strand, counting down.
CTCCTCTTTAGTTAAACTTATTCCTAACAATTCCTTTGGATGCTACTATAAATGCTACTATTAATTTCTTGCTTGGATTGTTTATGCTTAGTCTATGGAAACTCTACTTAGTTTTTGGCTGTCAATTGTGTCCTACAACTTTGCTGAATTTATTATTTGTAAGAGGCATAAGTACTGGGAGGATCTCTAGTGAGTTGTACATATAAGATTATATCATGTATAAGCACGAGTGATTTTACTTCTTTCTTACCACTTGACTGTTTCCTATTTCCCTTTCTTGTCTAATAGCTCTGACAAGGACTTCAGCCTATGATGTGTAGAGGTGACGTGGTTTCCCCGGTCTTTGCTGAGTTCCTGAGCTCACAGGAAGAGCTCAGTTTTTTGCTGTCCAGGATGATGGCTGTTGCAGGTACACAGGGGCCTTCAAGTGGCCTGATTTTCTCAACTCCCCAGCCTGAGGAGGCAGAGTCTGTGGTCCCCAGCACCTGCAGGTGGCTGCTGGCAGCATTTTCAGGAAAATCCTCAGTGTCTCTGGCCTGAGCTTGGCCTTGGGTGACAGAGAGCCTGAGCTGCAGTCCTCTGGTGGCCTCCAGTAGGGCTGGGACAGTGAGAGGTCTGCTTCCCCCTCCCTCACTGGGAACATGGCTGCTCTCTGCCAGGCTGCCAGGGCACTGGAAAATGCCACCATGCTTGGCTTCCATTTTTACGTTGTCTTTTTCTTGGTTAAGTATTTGCTGGGTGACTGCAAACTTCTGACTACTTTCCAAAGTTCTGACAGTCAGGTTGTTCCTGGCTCTTCCTGCTTTTTTCTGACGTTTTCTTGGGAGGATGGGGCAGGAAGTGTCCGCTTTACCAAAGATGGTGAGGCAGTCCTGAGAGAGTGCTGAGGCCTACCCTAAAGCCAGTATAGTAGATGAAGAAATATTTTGATGTCTGTCAGCTTTATTTTTAAAGAAACGCCTTATAATTTTTCTTCTTTTGCCACTAACGAGGGCGCCCATCTTCTCCTATGTTTAGAAATCACTGTTACCTACTACTGCAGAGAACTGGCCATTAGTAATTCAGTTAATGACCATGCAGCCCTCTGGCTACATGAAGTAAATGTGTAGGAATACATCGTGGTGGCAGAGCTCTGAATGGTGTCAGACACAGGCCCTCAGGATGACAGCTGAGATAAGAAGGATGTGCTAGGCTGAGGAGATGGGTACCAGGCACTGCTGTCAGAGGGCAGCCTCTCCCGCCTCATGCTTGCTCATGCGCACAGCACTGACAGCCTGGAAGACCAGAGGGGGCCAGAGCCAAGTCCCTCAGCCACCCAACACTGCTGTGCCAGCGGCCGGGAGGCTGAAAGCTGGAACGGGCTGCCCCATTCAGTGGGCATGGCCACTCTGAGCACCTGAGATGCCACTGTCCGTGCTGAAGTGAACTTTGCCTGTGTCTTTGTCCTACTCCCAAATGCAGCCCTGGGGGACTGATGCTGCCCTGGCCTCCTGTCTGCTCCCTCACCAGCAGCGCGACGGCTCCATCACCTGGAGTGGGGCTGAGCTGCGCAACCCTGCTCGGGCTGCGGAGCCCCGTGGGCAGGCTGTGGCCCCCTGAAGAGGCACAGCCTCTCTGTGAGCCACAACAGTGGGAATCACTGTCTCTCAAGGTCATCTGAGGTGACAGGAGAGGCTGTGAAAATCCCTCCAGGGCCCTGTGCCCTGTGATGCCTTGCAAAGGACACCACGCCGAAGTGGCATGCAGCTGTTGGCACCATGCATGGCCACAGTGGCCCCAGCTCCAGGAGGATACTTAGCTCTTCCTTGGTGTCAGGCCATGGGCCCCAGGGCCACACCGCATCTGGTTCTCTCCTCTGTGTCTCCACAGCTTCCACTCGCTCACAGAGCACATGGTCACATGTCACACACAGGTCCAGTTTCCTGTGTGCCCAGTGCCAGGAGGGAGAAGGGAGGGAGGAGCCAGGCCCAACCAAAGGAAGGAGCAGGCGGCTGTGGACCTGGCTTGGAGAATTCAGCTCACATTCCTACAGCCTGGTCCTCGATCACTGAAGTAAATAAAAGGCCCCATGACCCCTCTGGACCCCTCTGGCGGTTACTCTGGGGACCCTGGCTCCCCGTTAGGCACACCACGTTCTCACTAAGGGAAGCGCCACCTGGGATCCAAGGGAAGCTCAGCCTTGGAAGAGGCCAGCAGCCTGGGAGCACAAGGGGGGCTGCTGCTTCCCTAGCCCTTCATATGGAGGGTGGGGCAGGGCTGCTCCCCTCTCCAACACTTGAGTGACCGCCCCATCCAGTCCGATGGCTGGCCTCCACCCCGCGGTTCCTCACTGTGCCAGTGTCCTGGGAGCACTTTGTCCTCCTCAAGCTCGTGACATTGTGGCACCAACCTGAGAGTGCGCCAGGCCCAGGCCCAGCTCGAGGCAGACGCGGGGCCAGTGTCGGCTGCAGCAGGACCCTTCCCTCCTCCCTGCCCTGTACGGCTCCTGATTTAAAGCAGAGTGGGAAGCTTCGTTCTTTGTCCACAGATTGTCAAGGTTCAGCATTCAGCAGGACTTCGCAGAGATTAGGAAACTGGCTTTTATGTGGCTCCAGGCAATTGCGTATCCGTGGAGAATCTCGTGTGCTCTCCGGACGGCCAGGGCAGAGAGCAGTGTGAGGCCTGCGACCTCCTGCAGGAGACACAAAGACCAAGGCTGAGCAGCACCAGGGGGCGCCCCGCACTTGAGCTTGACGCTCCTTAGACTCTGGCTTCTGGAAAGCACAGTGTGAGCAGCGATCTGGGTGACACTGGACGCTCTGAGAATCTCCAAAGCACAAGCTGTAATTTATGCAGAAAGTTGAAACTGAGGCTCTTGGAAGCACCCAGTGCTTCTGCACTACAAGGAAAATCCCACCCAGGAGCAGGGTTAGATTTATGCACCTTTATCCTCCAGCTCCATCACCACCCCAGGTCACCTGCATCCCAAGGAGGTAGTGGGAACCACACCTCCTGCCAAACTGCACCCTGACTTGGCCCTTGGAAACCAACTAGAGAAAGAACTGAAGCGCCAGGCTCACACAGGTAAGGACAAGAGCAGTCACTAGAAGCGAATTCCCAGGCACTGGCTGCGCATGCCAGCCCTGCTTGCCTGCCTGCCTTTGAGAAGCCTGGCTGCTGTTTCTCGCCTGCTCGAGCCATGCTGTACTGCCTCCCTGACCAGGCCCCTAAAATGCTGCACTTTCCCAGGCAGGTATGCAAGCACATGTACAAATTAATTCTGTCATGAGCAAAATGGCACCTCCCCGGCCATGTGGCCTGGACAGCCTGCCTGCCAAGTGTCACTGGCCAGGAGGTCCACACCTGGCCAGAGGAACGCTGTGAGTGAGGAAGCTTTCCCCTGATCCTTTGCCAAGGATCATGATCAGCATTGTTGGTCCTGTGGGGCCCAGACACACGCACATCTCCACGTCCGTAAGTGCATACACACAGATTCAAGTGTGCAAGTTCGTGTGTGACCTCTGAAGATGGTAAAGCAAACCACGCAGAACACACCGGACGATGCCGTATCCCGTCAGAAACACTGGAGCCCTACTCCAGTGACTGGGGCAATAAGCCCATTTCTCAGGAGCTCAGTCACATGCCATGGATGTCAATGTCACGCGTGATTCGTAACAGGAAAATGCATGTGCGTGCCGGGGCTCACCGAAGCAAGAGTGCACTGATCACACTGCAGTGTCTTCTGCAGAACCCACAGAACCCATCGGGGACTGCAGGGTGCGGAAAGACATTTGCTCAGGGCCCACAGTTCCTGAGCTGGGAGTGGGCCTGTGCACCTGTGTGTGTGCCAGGACGGGGTGGGCGCGCTGGGTCAGGAGAACTTTGAGAGGGCCGGGAAGACAGGCGCTCCGCCACCATGCAGGGCCTGGTCACGGCTGGCTTCCCGGGTAACGTGTGCCTCCCTAATTACTTCCGGTGCCTGTGCTTACTTATCTCCCGTTAACCCTAATTATTCGGTTTCCTTTTTCCTCATGTAAATTAGGTTATCTATCTCATGATAGAATCTTAATTGGTCTAACAGCTTGCATATAAGTTACAGTGCTAAATAGCAAATTACTCCAAAACTCAGTGAGGTAAAACAAGAATAAGCTTTTTAATAATCTTTCTCATATACACACAAACCATTGCTCAGTGGACGGTTTCACATTTTACAAATTTGGTAATGGATAATAAACACCTTGTTCACTCTCTAGTTTTCGTTATTATTTCTCTTTATTTGTTTTTGTGTGTTGGGGTGGATCCAGGGGCCTCCTAATGCTAGGAAAGTGCTCACCACAGAGCTCTGAATCGTGAATCCCACCAGCACCGCAGCGGCAGCCCTGAGGACCAGAGCCCTGTGGAGCTGGGAGGGGACCTGGAGCACTGTCAGGACCCCGACTCTGCCTCTCTGAGGACAAAGGGGCCAGGACAGCAATCGGGCCCAGTGAAGTGCAACTCTGCCCCAGGCAGTGTGGACTGGTCCCGTGGGATGTGACCACAAAGCCCAAGTCTTGGAACCACTGACACTGGGACCCCGAACTGCCACTGGTGCTGTAAGCTGACGTCTGGAGATCATGGCAGTTTCCTCTGTCATGCTCTGTGGCTCATCCTGCCTGAGGGCAGGGTTCCCGGGCTCCAAGGGCACCCAAGCTCCCTGGGCCCCGTGTCCTGGACTCAGGTAGGCACCATGGTGGGGACTGGAGTCCCTCTCATAAGCCAGTGGGGATGGGGCCTGAGCAGGTCTGGGCCACACTGGGCCAGAGGTGCCCCAGGTACACTGGGAACTGTGACACACAAAGGCCCTGACACCCACACTGCGCATGAGCACAGCTACACATACACACCAGCGCACAGGCGAATGGAGGAACAGAGCATGGCCTTGCCAAGTGGACATGCCCAACCGAAGAATTCATATGCCAACTGGGTCTCAGCAAGATGCCATCTCCCATGAAGTGTGACAACATCTAATGATCTACAAACGATTTCCGTCCTCTAATCCACAGACCAAGTAGGTAGCTGCTTCTGCGCCCAGCACCTGCAGCAAATTCCTGCTCCCATGGCTTGCCAGGCCTCAGACGCTGCCAAAGACATGCACAAACACACACAGGTCCTGACACCAACATGCTGAGACCAGGCTTTGCTGGGCCCCTGGACAGCAACAGCTCCACACATCAATGTCCACAGGAACTCTGTGGCTTCTGAGGGTGCCCGGAACTCAGCAATTCTAGCACAATTCTAGGCGACTAGACTTTACTATGATCCGAGCTTCATGTTAAGAAAGTTACATAATTTCCTACGAAGGAATCCAACTAGCAACCAGATTCATTTGAAGGTTAAGGAACAGAGAATGTCTCACAGAATTTCCCCTTCTAAACTAATAGACACACCTGCACATGGGTGTGTACATATGCACACACACACACACACACACGCATGGAACCAAAACAGCCAAACAAGGAAAGCAACTGGCTCACATTCCAAAACTGACTATTTTCTTTCTAAAAGAGATGTTCTGGGGCCATTAGCTGTCTCCAGCACCTTGCAGTCTATAAATCCATACCATGATGGGCCATTCCACATTCTCAACATCCAGACTTGTTTTCTCCTGGATTACACAGGGCAGATCCAGGCACTGTCTATACTTCATAAGCCTGGTCCTCAACAGGGGGAGGTGCACTGCACAGTGCTCAGCAGTACTTTGACCCTGGTGCGGACTGAAACTCTTTGGCTTCCTGCCGGTCCCCCAGTAAGTCTGGTCCTTGCAAGGGAACTTGAGTCGTCACCAGGCAGGCAGACTGGGGAGCAGGACCCACATCTGCTGCACAGCTCCAGCCAGAGCCCTGCCTGCTCCATCTCCTTTGCCAAACATGAGGATGTAGGCTGTGAGGCCAGCGCTGCAAGGCTGACAACCCCAGCTCACGCCCAACTTCTGTCCCAGAATCCCTCTTTCATCTGATTTCCGCATATGTGTTTGTTGGTAAGTTATAAAAGAAAACCATGAGTGGACAAGTCAAGACTGGAAGTGTCTGAGGCATATCCATGTGTGTCACCTCACTAGGAGCCTGCTACGGGTTTAGAGTGAGATTTGTATGGCTCTGCCATGCCCTGCTCCGTAAGCCCGGTCTTGCTGATCATGCAACTACAGTGGCTCGCAAGTTCCCAGCCTCGAGACTGACCCTGCACGGCGAGGAACAGCATGTCACGTGTGCTCTGGGACAACTGCCATCACAGGCCTCTTCCTCCAACGGCCTTAGCTCCTCATACTCCTCTCTATGCACCTCACTGCCTTCATACGTTACCGTCTGTTCTGAGGTATGGCTGAGCTGATCAAGCACATGAATCACAAGATAGGTTTAAAAGAAACATTCCAGCTGCGCCTCCACAGGGACTCAGGCAGAGCACTCCGACTGGGCATCATTCTGTCGTCTGTGTTCACTCTTATGTCACCACGGAAACCACTGAGGATGCGACCGCATGGACCAGGGTGCTGAGGTAAGCAGGGTGCAGAGGTCAGCACCAACCGAGGCTGCATGTGGAACCGAAGCACATCTCACGTCTGGGGCTTACACTGCACAAGCCCGTCACAGTGCCCGGCAGCATGGCCCAAGGCTCGGCCGACATCAGGGCCAGAGAGATGGCATGAGGTGGGGGCAGCAAGAAACCCTGCCAAGGGCAGGACGGGGAGAGCCCCCACAGGCCTTCACCTGAGAGCACGGCGTGCTGCCCTCTTCAGGCTCGCAGGACTAACCCAGGAGGCGCTTGGCTCAAAACCCGCCCTGACACTTGGCAGGCAGGGCCTCCCTGAGGCTGCCGGACCAGCGCTGCTGAGCCCTTTACAGGACACTGGCCAGTTTAAACCCAGGCAGACAGACACAGCACATCTTCACCTCAATGAGGACCACACATCGGCGCCCGAGGACTTCACACTCGGGACCTCACTTAAGCTCAGAGTGTCCCCTGTGCCGGGAGGGACCGCGAGCAGGTGTCATCCCAGCTCTACAGAGAGGCTGGCAAGGTGGTCCCTGCCCAAGGTCACAAAGCTGTCCTTGGGGTTCCCGCCTCCAGATCCCCTCAGCTTCTGGTGAGCCACGCCCACCAGAGTCCTACACACAAACATGGAACAAACTCAAGGACATGCGAAGACGCCCGCCCCCAGAGCCCCAGGCCCCACCTGAGGATCCCTGTCACTGCAGATGACATGTGCACTGTCCCGGGCTCACATCCCAGAACCCAGCATCTGCCCTGGTGGCTCCCAGTTCCTGCCTCCATGCCACGACTCAGTCCACACAGACACCGACACCAAATGTCACTCCTGGGGGATTCTCACAGCTCTGTGGCCTGAAGAATCTCTCCTCTTTCAGTGCCACCATTCCAGGAGCCTGCTATTCATCCCTTCCTGTTTAAATACGCAGAGTGGACATGCTTTTCTGATCAGAGGAAACTCAGCATGCTTATTAACCAAGGGGGCCAAGTATCATGACACAGGTTCATCTCTCATTTCCCTGAGTCACAGAAGCAAGGTCATAGGAGTCACTGAGGTGAGGTCACAGAACATGGATAGGACCTCTGACTTGCTTCTGACTAGGCCAAGGAGGCTGAGGCAGGGTTGTCCCTGTGACCAGGTCACATTCCAAGGAAGATGCTCCTGTCCCGGGCACCCTCTGGCCTCTGGAGCTCTGGTTGGCTCTGAAGGTCCACAGGCCTCAAACCCTCCAGCCATGAGGAAATCATTTCTCCAGCTCCCATACCTGGCAGAGGAGGCGGCTCGACCAGGGTCGGTGCAGCCTCGCCACAGACCTTGAGCCAGGCCAGGCCCTGACCTGCAGAATTGCAGGACGAAAAACACGCACTGGTTTAAGCTGCTGCATGGGTGGTGATTTGTTACACAGCAGTAGGAGTTTAGGGTTTCCCCCAAGTAGCTTCTTTGTGCTGACTGGGATGCTAATTTCTGTCTTGAAGCAGACTTTCAATGTATCTCACTCTAACTCGACACACAGCATAATACTGCATGGTTTCTCTTACATTAAAAAATGAAAGCTAGATAATAGAGACTAGAGAGACAGATCCTCTGCAGCTGGAAAGGGGACCGACAGAGGGAGGGAGGGAGGGAGGGAGGGGCAGGTAAGGAAAGGGCTAAGCTTCGTCAGGCACCGAGTGCGGGCGATGGGTGTCGTCCTCAGGCCCAGCAAACACGCACTAGTGAAAATCAAAGCCTCCGTCAGGACAGGCCCAGGACTGCGCCCACGGCCCGCAGTCAAAACACCCTGCGGAAGTGAAATCAAGGCGAGGAACTCCAGCTGGTCAGCACTCTCACCACACCAGCATCGGGTCACCAGAGGTGCTGGAGACCCCTCTGCCCAGACTGAATTTCCTGTGCTCTGACTGTGAAGTCCAATCAGAGGATCCACTTCATCTGCAATTAAGTCTTAGTTTAAAAAAATACTGTTTTGTTCTGTTTTGCAGATTTCTGCAGTTCAACTGACTTGGTGAAGTGACTGTGGTTCATGCCCCTGGGTACTGTTAATTTCTGTTTTTCTCTGGGTCTTGGTACAGTCTGTGTGGGCCCGTCAGTGTGAAAGACGTCTGTACAGCGCCCGCAGAACCAGGCTGTGCAGCGACCTGATCGAACCACATGCATTCCAACTCGGGCCCTGCTGGTCTGCACTAGGTGGCGCCCGGAGGGCTGTGTGTGGCCCTGAGCCCTGCACCTCCAGGAGCTCCTCAGGGCTACACCTTGACGTGCGTCAGACTCGGGGCACTCAAAGCACCAGCTCCATAGAGCACGGGGGGCTTTGCCACAGGGATTGTCAGCCACACAGGGATCTTGCTGCTTCCATAAATCCTTCCTTTGACTAAAAAACAGACTGTTTCCACTAACACCTAAATGTCATTAAACATGAATTTTAGAGGTTCACAGAGTCACTGACACCATGGGGCAGGATGCAGAAGGGTGTTAAGGGGCCTAGAGTCAGCACGAGCATCAGCAGTACAAGATCCACCTATTTCTCCTGGCCAAGACCAAGGAAAGCACTACACGTCTACTGACTGCGTTTCAAGTGCGCCGAGGCGCGGGGACCTGGCTCTTCGGAGCTGAGGGTCACGGTGTAACTCTCCCTGATCCCTGGAAGGGACCTCAGGCAGCAGACATCAGTGAATGGGGAGCCAGAGGCCTGAGCTGCTCATCCAGGTCCCCAGCTATCAGCTCTCCTGATGCCCTGGCCTGTGCCTGGCCCACGGCCACTCTGCTCTGATCCTGTTCAGGTGTTTATTTGTGTGCTTGGAGGATGGGAAGGTCCCGACGCCTGGGTGTGGGAACTGGAAAGGTTACTGACTGAGGACAATTCCATGAATAATTTGTTCTTCAGGAAGCGGATGAGCTCCCACGCTGGCATCCTCCCTGCTTCCATCCAGGATCACGTGGAATTAACTGGCTCCAGGAGGACCTGCCAAGATGAGTTCCACAGTCCGCAGGACTGGTCTACTCCGTGTTCCTTACCCATTATTTCCCCAGGCCCCTGGGCAGATGGCACCTCATGCCGATCTGCAGAGGAAGCTCAAGCCTGCAGTGCACTGGGCCCACCGGAGCTCAATGGGCTGTGCCCTGCCCAGCTGCAGCCCCACGCACGACTCACTGTCTCCAAACAGCGGACCCAAGGCACAGCTCGGTGCCATCTCTCCTAGAGCCACTTGCAGCCTACTCGTCTCCTGGCAAAATTCATTCCCTTTTTATCTGAAAATCCACTGCTGTTCATACTTCTTGTTTTATGGACTCCCTGACACACGTATTTCTTTCTGCTTCCTTCATTCCTGTATCCTCAGTGCTTCATTTTGGCTATGAACAGACAGGCTAATGAAAGCAAGCTGTCCAGATATGTTTAAAATAATAAAAGATCATAACAGAGCTCCTAAACATGCGAGAGTATTCACACACTGCACACGCATCCTCTTCTTGAGGACAGACGTGAAGTGTAAGCCGTAAAGCATTCCTGGGTACCAAATGCTCATGAGTCAAGTGACCACCCTTGGAAAGAACAGCCATATTTCTAAGCTCTGTAGAACTTAGCCTAAGGGCACAGTCATGAATGAACATGAAGATAAAGCTATGAATATATTCATAAAGGTAAAATTTATATTAGCAAAATGATTAGAAACAGCTTCTATTTCCATTAAAAGGGGATTAATTCAATAAATCACAGTAAAGAAACACAATGGAATAACACCTATCCACTAAAAACTATTTTAGAAGCATATTTAATGCTGTGGAATAGAGCTTGCAATTCATAGTCAGTGGACACTGCAGATAATAAGGGAAGATACATGGCATGATTCAATTAAGAAATGCATCCGTTCCCTGCTCAGGACATTCCCACAACTCTGTACTGATGGGAAAAGCCATAAAATGGAAACCTAATCTTATTTGTTTTAATAAGAAAATTATGTTTCCTTCCAATCCCAGGTATACAAGTAATTTTCACCAGCAGAAAACTTCATCAATTAAACAACAAAAATAAGTCTATGTCTGTACTAGACCAACACAATCGGCCCAGGAATGCAAGCAAGAGTGGGCCTGTACTCCTCCAAGTGGAGCCATGGGCTTGGGGAGGGGTCTCTGTGCCGATGACAGAAAGTCAAAGCGAACTGGTGCACACAACTTTGGGGTTCTGGGCTGTCACACACTCAAGCTATGCTTAAGAGTACAGCAAGAAAACCCCTTCAGGGCGAGCGAAGGGTAAACATGGAAATACCCTTGTCAAGGGGGGGTCAGGAAAGGGGCAGCTGCGTAGCTCATGGGGCTCTGCAGACAAGGGTTTTCTGGAGCTGGGCAGGTCCACATTGTTCCCTCTGACAGAGTTTGACCAGAACTGTAGTTCCAAGTGAATCCGACTGTTGGCCAAACAGCTATATTTTTTAAAAAAGAGATCTAATGTTCTAAGGCCTTCTGTGGCACTGGCTCTTTTGAGCTGGGAGGCAGGGGCAGTCTAACTATCAACCTGACGGATCCGGGTGGTTGCATCATGGGGTGTCGGACTCCTCTGTGGACTGATCCCCGAGTTCCCAGTTGTGTGAGCTGGCAGCTGAGGCCCCGCTGAAGGCGGGGAATCTCTCATTAGCGCTGCTCTCCTGCTCTGCTTCTCAGCCACCATGATGTGAGCAGCTTGGCTCTACCACACCTTCCGGCATCATGTTCCACCTTGCAGCTGGCTGACAAGGACTGAATCCTCTAAAACCGTGACATTTAAAGCTCTCCTCCTTTAAGTTGTGGGTGTCTGGTATCATATTCCAGCAATGGCAAAAACAACGAAAACAGTCTGCAGCCTCGGCACCTGGATCCCACAGCAGGGCAGGGTGGGGATGGCTCCTGTTTTCATCTTCTGTAGTTAGCACTTATGATTGTACACTTTTGTTAGTAAGGACAAAATAAGACGATCACAAAGACTAAAAAACAGCATTGATATATCAATGTAAATCAATTAATGTTTCCAGAAAGAGTAATATTGATTTTTACAAAAAGCTTACTTTAGTGCTTACAGATCTCTCCAAAAATGCTCATTTTGTATGAAATGTCATGTGTTTTTTTTCTGTCTGGGTTGGGAATAAAGTTTCAGAAGCCCTGGAATGACAATTATTTACTTTATCCCTGTTCCTATAAATGCCTCATAAGTAGAGGTTTTGCATCATTTTTGTCTGTTTTGCATAAAGATTAGAGGAGGAAAAGCAATTCAGTTCCCTGGAAATGGTCCCTTGTGAGCCCCAGGGTGTGCGGGATGCCACCCTGTGTCAATGGAGGCTGCCTAGAGCCCAGTCCTGTCTGTCCTCACAGCTCACAGGACTCCTGTGCCCGCTTCATGTCTGAGGCACACACATCTGCCATGGGCAGTGTTGGCCTCATCCCAGTGTGCTGGCCCTCCTGCCCCAGGGACACTGACATCCAGTGTGCAGTGCCACCTTCCTGAGCCACAGTTACCTCACTGCAAACTCAGAAACCTGGACCGTGGGAGCTTGAAGGGATGATGTTTCCCTCTCCTTAAGATTGTGACGGATCCATAACACACACATACCCAAACACAGACATGTACACACACACACACACACACACACACACACACACACACGAGAAGCCACGGCTGCCCTGTGGGACCCAGGGATACTCTAGACAGTACCAACTAGCTGGCCCAAATGAAGGCCCAGCTCATGGCACAGAGGCAGAGTCTGCTGTCTCCTCTGTGCCAAGTGTGCCACCTGCCTGGTGAGCAGTGTGCAGAACCGTGGCTGAATGGACCTCAGACTTCACACTGCCCCAGGGAGCACATGACTCCTATCGCTGTGGTTTCTATGGCTGCTAGGGCCTGTGAAGCACATTCAGCACAGGGACTTGGCATGAAGGTTTAAAGAAATACAGAGCAAGCTCAGCCAGGAAATGAGGAGCAGAGAGCTCTTTCAGAGTTTCATCACCAGTCGGAATGCATAGTCTTGGATTTTAGCTTCAAGCAAGCTTGACCATAAGGGCTAAATAAGAACAACTGCCTCAGAAAGTGTATCCAGAGACACTCGCTTTATGGTCTGCATCCCTGTACACACTGACCTGCTGCCATGTTCATGCACACGCACAATTGTAGGGGTGTGTGTGTGTGTGTGTGTGTGTGTGTGTGTGTGTGTGTGTGAAGGTAAGCCCAGTCCAGGACACTGACATGGGAAAACAGGAGTTCACTACTTTAAAGCATTTCATCTCCTGGGTACAGCTAGGATTTATTTAAGATACAAATAAATATAAAATGATGTAAAATGTTAATTACAATAAACATGCAATTAAAAACATAAGGATATATTTTACTGAAACGTAACAGCTCTGACTGATGCAAACTGAGATGGATAGACAGCTGGTCCTCCCAGTGGACCTGGTGTTGTGAATGATTTTCCCCAAAGCTATTACTTCGACTGACAAGGCCTTCATATATGAAACATGGTTGCTGAGTGACCCAGGCTTTGAACTGATTTCAGAGTCAGAAGGCAGATGCTCAGCTGTACACAAAGGCACAGACGTCCGGAAATTTCATTTAGTGCTCCCGTCTGAATTCTACGTTAGTGTCACACCAGCCTTGCTCTCAACAAAATCCCACTCACCTCCTTGGGAATTCCTCAGGCAGTTTATCTTCAAGGAAAAAACAGGGTGTGACCCGCTCGCTCCATAAAACCAGCTTCTGAGGTGGAGCAACCACAATGGCCGGAGGAGAATTTGGCTTAGATTCAAATTCAAACCAACATGTGTCTGCAGTAAACTCCGAGGGCCATGGAGGGCCAGTAGGGCTTCTGGAAAAGATCATGCTGTCTGCCCACCAAAAAGTAAAATAGCCTCTAATCCCAGGCACTCTGGGAAGCTGAGCCAGGAGGATCCTGTTTGAGCCCAGCATGGACAACCTAACCACTTAGTGAGACTCTGTTTCAAAATGAAAAGTAAAAGAAGGGCTCAGTACAAAGGCCTTGAAAAAGTGTGAGTCGGAGCACCACCCGTCCACACTGGCAGGCCAGGGCTGCTGCAGCTGGATGCTCCCGGTCACCCACCCATGGTGAACTCAGCCCTGTGACACCAGTGTCCTAAGGGAAGAGTGGGGGAGGGCAGGAGCCAACTCTGTGGCCCCGGGGAGCTGCCTGGAGGACAGAGGCAGTGCTGATACAACCTGCACCTGGAGGCTGGAGCCAGCACCGAGTCGCTGGTGAGCTCACCACTGCCTGCTTTCCGACATCGCTCCTGGGCCCTGGGGCCCTGCATCTGCGGGGAGGCTGCCTCCAAGCTGAGCCCACGCCCAGCTGACTGGGGGGCTGTGCCTCTCCACCTAGGCGGCCTCAGCAGGCATGCAGAGTTTGGGGCAGTTTCATGGGCAGTTTCCAGGTTGAGGGCATTGCCCGAGGGGTCCTGGGCAGCACAGACACCGGGGCTGGGGGCCCTGGGTCCTGTGCTGCAGCAGGGTGGCTGGCTTGTCTGACTATTTCAGCGTTTGGCAGACCTCCCGGATTCTGAGGAGCTGTGCTCCTCTCTCGCCAAGTCACAGACACCTGGCAGAGGCTTCCAGGTGGCCTTAGGGTCCTAGGGTCCCAGCTACCTGGAGAGGAAGTCACATTAAATTCGTCTCAGGCTTGACCTACAGTGAGGATACTGCAATTGCTTCTTAATGTTTCTTGTATTTGTTTCATAATGCCTCTATAACTATCTGGAATTAGAAAAAATGAAGAATCATGAAATTCTAATTTTATTATCCAAAGACAATAACAAGAATGGCCATTTCAAAGAATGGCACCAGGTCACTGTTCTAGGCAAAATCCAATCAGATCACTCAGGTCAAGATCTGCATCGGAACTGGGCTCTGATCTCAGACGGCTGCTTTATTCCTCTAAGCTTGGTCTTCACTGCGTCCCGGGATCCCCCAGTTATTCGCTGAAAGACCGAAGTGCAGGCCACGTTCCACCAGGAGCCCGGGACACTGGCATGAGAACCCTGGTGCCGCCTTCCCCCAGCACCTCCCCAGCCCCAGTGCCAACAGTGCCCAGGCGAAGGCAGTGCACAGTCCCTGGGCCTTTGCCCACATGTACGGGAGGACCCTCGCTTTATGTGCTCGACCCTGATGCCCTCAGGAGAGCAGGTCTGGAAAGCATCAGTTTGTGCAGGTGGTGCTGAATCTGAGCTGCGAGCTGAGTGCAGAGTGAACCTGGAGCTGGTCACCCTGCACCTGTCGCTCTCCCAGGGGCCGGGCACGGGTGGGGGCCCAGGCTTCGTGCTATGTCCCCCACGTGAGCTTCACCTGGTGCACACTCAGGGTGCACGTGTGATGCCTCCTGACCACTACGGGCGGTGCCGACCACAGCCCAGCTGGCTAGCTCGCCCACTGCCTCCTCACTGCCACTCAGGTGCTGTCAGCACCCGCTGCACCAGACCCCAGAACTGAGCCTCCATCCCAGTGTGTGCCCCTAGCTCCACTCCCCATTCCCCCATGGCAGTGCAGGCGGTGGGCACCTTTCTGCACCTGCTTAGGTTACACACAGTCCTCCAGGGCACTCTACATTGCTGCAGTAACAGGGTTGCTTGTTTCGGGGGAGCAACGTTCCTCTGTGTGTACTGTGTGCATGTGTGTGTGGAAACACATAAACGTGATCTCTGTTATCTTTTGTCTGGAAGGCAGATTGTCCTGAGAGGCCGAGGGTTCAGGTATCCACAGTGACTTCCTACAGGAGCACTGAGTGTCAAAGAACCACCCTATCTGTCACACTGTCCCCATCTAAGCCTGTAGAAGACATGACAAACCTCATCCAGACTCTACCTGTGAGCCCCAACTTCTGTATTCGGGAAGCACTTAAAAAACAGATTAATAATCATTACAATACAACTGTGTCTTATTTACAACTCTTTCACAGCTAACCCACTTGATTCTCAGATTTTCTTTAGACACAGAACTATCTTGTTTATTTCTATACTTGCTCGACTCCTAGAATAATGTCTGAGAAAGAGACTTGGAATAAAAACAGAGGAATTAGATAATCAGCACACGAACAAAGAAGTTGATAACAAAATAAAATGCAGACGTCCTGACTCCCACTCTGTCCCAAGCGTTATGATGAACATCCCAATTTCCAGCACTGCCTTGGAGCACAGGTTCTGTTCTCCTTTGCTGACAAGGACAGGAGACTCAGGGATGGCACAGACTAGGCCTGCAGTAATGAGGGGAGGTCAGATTCTACCCAAACCCATTTGGTTCTAATCCTGTGTCCTCATTTATTTCCTCCTTCTCTTCTTCTTCCTCTTCTTCTTCCTCCTCCTCCTCCTCCTCTTCTTCCTCCTCCTCCTCCTTCTTCTTCTTCCTCTTCCTCTTCTTCCTTCTCCTTCTCCTTCTCCTTCTTCCCTGGAGATTTGTGATTTAGTGTAATTAATAATTTGCCATTTGAGTTGGTAAGGTTTCTTCCAAATCTAATTGCCACGGATTTCATGAAGATATGACCAATTCCTCGAATCTAAATGACAGGAAATGGATGATTCCTGATTATAACTTGGAAATTTTGAGAAACTGGCTCCCCTGCCTTCTGCAGTGTCTGAGAAGAAGCCATTCCTTGAAGCAGAGGCTCACAGGTCATGGTCAGGGTCCACACTCAGGTGGACACAGAGGAGGACGGCCTCGGCTCCCTGCAGCAGACAGACCTGAAATCTGGAGGTCTGTCCTACCAGTGGGACACAATACCTGATACCCACATCTTAAGGAGGAGAGGTTCATTTGGGCTCGCAGATTCAGGCCACAGTCAGCTGGCTTCAAGGTAGAAGCAGTATGGCAGAGAGGCACAGTGGAGTAAAAGGTGCCCAATCCACGGCAGCCAGGAAGCAGAGAGAGAAAGGAGGAGCCGGGGCCAAAAATCCTCCCTTCCAGGTCATACTCCAGTGACCTCCTCCAACCAGGCCCCACCCTTACAGCAAGCTCAGCTATGAATCCATCTGTGGGTGAATCCGAGATCCAGTCACCTTCCAAGTCCAGACTTCAGTACCTATTTAAGTCTAAACCATGACAGCTGCAGAAAAGCTTCCATGTCTTTGAAAGCCTCTTGGCACCTGGCAAGTTGACTGAGACCCCAAAATGACTCTGAAACATTTGCCAGTGGACAACATCAGGTACAAGATTGAAAATGAAAGGAAAACAAGTTGTAAGTGAAGATAACTTAGTTTCTGAAGATAGTTCATTCTCAGGAAACACCATGACCCTGGCAATCCTCTTCAGGAAGCGCAGCTTGGAGCCGATGGACAGAAGATGCTGGACTGGGCTTCTATACCACGATGAGGTGATGACACCTGGGTTCCTTTCCCAGTGGTGAGCTGACATGAAGGGCGAATGCTGCACTCGGCTCTGTGCTAAATTCCTTTCTTTGGCCACTGTCTATAGTACTGTAAAGGAGCTCATTATGGATTACAGGAGATAATTCTAATGTCGCTCTTGCTAACATCCCATTGCATTTATTTGGCGCATAGTCCCTAAATATCCATCAAAATGCATCAAACAGACAGAGATACAGCAGCAAGAAGAGAGACAGTGCTTTATCTAAGCACACTAAAACCAAGGTTTGATATTTAAATTATCCAGCGACCACAGAATAAAAGACTTATTTATTCCTGAGCAAATCAATGAGGTAGAATTGTTTTGGTGCCAGCTGGATGTCTGAATCTTTGGATATTATTCTTAAAAAAAGAAAGAAATGTGCAGATCAGGCCTCATCTGTGCATTTTATATCATTCTGCATAAATGCATAATTGTCCCAAGTCTCAGACACCAGATGGTACGTGTAATTCACCCTCTTTCACTGCAGCTTCCATATTCAATTGCTGTGCTTCACCTCTGATTCTAAATGTAGTGTTTACAAAACCACCTTGGTGGGTAACAGGACCAGGAAGCTCACAGCCCGCTTTGGTTCACAAATACACAGCTGTGAACAGAAGGGACTGAGCTGGGCACTGTGGGATTGGACAGGAGAAAGGCAGTCTTCCTGTGCGGCAAGTTCACAAAAAACCTGTATTTGGGGGATGACACACGTTAGGGTTATGCTCCAACAGGTACCTGCAGAGGAAGAAGTCCGGGAGGGCCATGCAGAGGCTCCCCCAGGCTGTGGGCTGCACCATGGGGTGGACAACACCTCCGACAGAGAGCACACAGAGGCTCAGTCTGGGAAGAGGTGTCTGAGCTGACCCGGAAGCCTCCCTTGGACTGGGCTGCTTCAATACACAAACAGGAACTGTCTCCTCTCCTGCTGCGTGTAAATGCAGTGCCTGCTGAGATGTGCACAGCCCCTGGCCAGGCATTTCTGATGCTTTCGCTTTGCCCACAACACATGCACACAGCTCCTCCTAAGCCACAGATGTGTACCCCTGCACCTTCAATTTGCACACACAGGCACACACTTGTGCACACAGTTCCCCCTTCCTCCATTCTCCCAGTCTGCTCTTATCCCTAATCCCTGGAAGTGCAGACCCCCAGGGCCTTGGGTGAGCCCGTGGGGCATCAGCATGGGGCACATGTTTTACACCCAGCTAAGCAGGCTGGAAAGGCATACAGGGCCAGGCAGGGAGACTCTGAGAGTGGGATTCATCCTAATGACGCAGGCACCTGAGAGACTTCAGGAAGGGAATGCCTCGATCTGGCCTGTCTCGGGCTCCCAGGACCCAGGAAGGAGAAGCAGAGATTCTGATTGCCCAGCTGAGTCCCTTCACCTGGAGACCCAGACAGGCCTGAATTTCTGCAAATACCTCCAGCAAAGGTACAAGTCTTTGGGCGGTGCTAAAACTGCACCTGCACGACAGGCATGAAAAGATGGAGGCTAAGCGAAACCAAACCCCTAGGATGTCACAAGCACCTGAGCAGACCAAAGACAGTGGCCACTGGAGGCTGGCCAGGAGCCCTGAGAGCTCACCTGCTCAGCTCAGGGAGAACGGCGCCCCCGGCAGGAGCCTGTGCCCACAGACAAGGGCGTCTCAGGCAGGATTTGGGACCTGGCATCTCCTGTCATCTTTCCCACTGCATTTGTTGAGTCTGTTCTAAAGAATATGGTCACCATAGCTTCTTGGAACATTAGCAACACATAAAGCCTTTATCTATAAACACGCTGGGGTCATTTCTACCACACATTCTGTTGTTGCATTTCCACCCTGCAGCCCTGTACTCCCCACTTTTATTCTGCTTCCCACTGAGCCTGTGGCCTCCCTTTACCCTCTGATGGTCTCAGCATAAGGCATGGATTCTTACAATGGGAATTCACAGCCCATCTGCTGTGTCTTCTCTGCTAAGTTTAAGACGATCTATTTGTGTCACACTTCGAACTTTCACTTTAGGAGGTGGGAGTATGTTGTACTTCTTTGGTTTCAGTCCTGGGGACATTTAGATCAAAGAGGCAACTCACTGCTTCAGTCCCTGATGAGGCTCAGCCTAGGCTTCTTTGGCTCACACTGCTCCTCCCTCCTTCCCATTCTTTCTCATGCTCTTCAGCTCATCTGTGGTTCTGCAGCCTTTTGCTGTGCATTTCACTCTTCTTCCACATTATGCTTTATATTTTTGTGCAGAGTTCTAGGAAATGTCCTCACACTGTTTTTCCTTCTGCTGACTCTCTTTTCAGCTCTGTCTGACCCACTTTCTAATATTCAAATACTGGTCAATTCTCATGACTCATCTTATTCCTAGCTACTGTTTTACTTCAGTCCACACTTTTCATTCCATCCGGGTTCCTTTGCCTTTGGGAAGTGCATGCCATAATTTTACACTGCCTGATGTCACACAGGTCTATGGCTCCTGGGGCATAGTGCTCCTTCTCCCAAGGCTTTGTCTTCTCTCGCCCTTGAAGCTTCATCATCTGTTTATCTAGGTAGGCTGACCCATGGGAAGGAGCCCCTCACCACTCTGGGGCTCTTGGGCTCTGACTGTAATATGTTTCACATGATTGACAGCTCCCATCTGTGCCTGGAGCTGTGTTCCGTGTGGGCGACACTGTGTTTGACCCACAGCCCCAGCGAGGGATGACCGCTCTATACCTCCCTGGCCAGTGTTTCCCCGTCCTTTTCTCACAGACAGGGAAGCGCGCTGGCTGTGACTTTGATGACTAGATGCCTCTGCCTGTCACTAGGCCCCTCCGATCTTGAGGGTATCTGCTCCAGAGCAGCCTGGTCCTTCCCGGGCTCCTTTCTCGCCCAAACTGGTGCTGGTCCTCTGATTTAAGATTCTTTCTTGATTCTCAGGGCTCAGGGGATTCCTTGCTTTTTTTTCATTCAAGCTCACCTGTGCACTGAAATGGATTTCACTCTATGCCACACTGCATTTTTGTGGGTTCTGGGGGACAGGCGAGCTTCTGCTGCCACTCTGTCTGCCCACTCTCTGGTCATCTTCATCACAGCCCTTAGCCTGTCTACCCCAGGGGATGCTGCCAGTTTCCACCCAGAAACAGACCACGCCAAGGTCTAGACAGCAGCTGCCGGCTGAGAACCCTGTTCCCAGGGACCCTGGGTTCCTGCAGCCACACTGAGAAGGCAGAAGAGCCGCTGCGTCCCTGTCCTTCACACGGCCAAGCAGCCCCAGGGAGGACGGGAGGACAGGCTGCGGAGCTCAGGCTTGGGGCCCTGTGACAGCTGGGCAGGGTGGGCAGGGCAGGGTAGGGCTGGCGTGGAAGCGCTCTGGAGTTCCCACAAGCAGCCTCCTTATCCTCGGTTGTCTGGAGGTCCCTTTGTGCAGAGTCCCTTGGGGAAATCTTGAATTTCTCTTCTTTAGAAAAATCAAGAATGTAAAGCTACTAAGTACTAGAAAAACCGCTCATTATTTCTTAAACATGTATTACTACGAAGGGAGAAGGTACTTTCTATCTATACTAAAATGTAAGATTATGTATGTCACTCCAAAATTCCCCGAGCAGTTTGTGTGTTTTTAAATGATCAAAGCAAACAAACAGAAACACAAAGAAACAGATTTACAAAGAAAACACTTTATCTTAAGCTTCTGAAGATATTTTTTCAACCTGAATTTTGCTTTTGTGCTGGAATTTCTATCACCAATGTTTCCCAAACACCCAGTAGCCGTCCAGGCTCAAGGTGGCCACCTGCCAGAGGCCAAGCTCTCAGGCCCACCCAGGGCTATTTGCTGCTGAGCGTAGCAGAGTCCTGTGCAAACTCCTGCCCTAGTAACTGACTGCTGCTTGGTTTAACTGGGCTGAACCATGTAGATCTAAGACACGGCGAGTGCACAGCCATGGGTTTCTAAGTTCTCCTAACCCAGCCAGGCACCCTTACGCATCTTCCCACAACACAAAACCTACTTATGAGAGAGGAAATTGAATCAGAAATGTAGACAGACAGACAAGTGCAGTGGCTAGCACTGTAGCCTAAGGTCCACGTTGTTCCCTGTGCCATCGCCTGCCAATGAAGTTTGAAAAAGACCATGTACTCTTAAATTATCTTCCTATATTAAATCAGCAGAGTCTGTCACGAAGGAGGAAGACAAACTAACAAAAGGCTCTGCTGCTGGGTCCTGTCCAGGGCCTGGAAGCTGACAAGAGCACTCAGAGGATGACAGCTGTCTCAGTGCTAACCTGGGAGTTGTAACAGTGGGCAGTGTTCCTGGTAGCCTGTCTCTGCCTACGTAGTTCAGGATAGGCTGGTGTACAGCACACTGCTGTAGAAGCCACCCCACGGGGACTATGGGGTCCTGGTTAAGACCCAGCAGCAGTGCTGCAGGCGCCTGCACTCCAGAGCCCTGGCTGGGCCTTCTCCACCCCTGCCAGGGGGAAAGGGCTGAGAAGGGACAGCGTGTCCACGGACACCTGCACCTCCCTGGGCTCCAGACTTCACATACAAACTGTGCAAGCACTGGCACCCTGAGGCTGGGATCCACATTCGATATCAATTAAACTTTCTCTGAGAAAGTCCCCACCGCAACAAGGACCTGCAGCTGTGGAACCTGAGGTCTCCAAGATCCTGTGAACTTCACTCTGCTCCCAGCCTCATTTGCTTGACAGATATTATCGCCTGAGACAGGCTAATTATTCAATCTGTGTCCAAAGAACTAGCTCTCTCCAAAAGAGCTGATCATTAAAATGTAAATAGGTGTTTCCACTTGGCTGGCTCAGCCTGAGAGCTGCTAGCTTCCTGAGGAGGGAGAGAAGCTCCCACCCAGCTCAGCCCGCCTGCCTGACCAGCAAGCTCACTCACTCCTGGCAGGGGCGGTTGGTTAGGAGTTAACTGGCTGATGCTGCCGGAGAAATTGCCGAACAAAAAAGCTGATTTCGGATTCCATGCGCTGCAACCAGCCAGCACACACTCAGACTAATTGCTTAAACGATTTAAGAATGCATGAATATTCATAGGGTGGTGCTTCTGGGGAGGAAGGCACAGCTGAGACCCAACCCCACTGTCCTGATTCGGAGCGATTGAGGCAGCACCCCTGGGGTGCTGGGGGAGCCTGGAGCAGGGGCAGGCCCACCCTGCCCACCCCTGCAGCCCCCCACCCTGGGTTCCTCTGGTGTGGGGTCCAGTTTAGGATGGTGTGGTGAGGAGCAGGCCTGTCCCCTCGTATCTCCCACTTCCGCACTTGGTGTGGGCAGAACATCGGACACCGCTGTGACATGGAAGCTAAACCACAGGCTTCAGGGAGCACCGTGCAGAGGCCCAGCGACCCCAGTTGTTGGGGCTGCACCCGTCACTTGAGTGGGGACCCGTTTCTTACCATGCAGGGCCCCTAGGCAATTTGAGGCCAGTCTGGTGGATCTGGCCCCACTCAGACTGTCTGCCACCCGGGATGGTCACGGTCACGGTCACGGACACAGCAGCGTCCACACTCCAGGAATACGGTGGGGTCTATCCCCTCCACGGAGGCCTCACCCAGCCAGCCCCATGCTGGGGGACAGTGGCAGGGAGCACGCAGCAGCGGTGGCAGACACACAACACAGCCGGTTCAGAGGACAGAGCTGGGCCATTAGAAACACGCAGATGAAAGCATGGGCTTGTGCTCACCCTGCTCTGGAGACCCCACACACAGCTCCCTAGGAGCTTCCAACAAGAGTGCACAGCCACGCACAAAGCCAGAGCAGACAACAACGGAAAGCCACAGCGACAGGAAATAACAAACTCTCAAGTGTCCAGAGCACACTAGACAGGTGCAGGCCATCACGGACCCCAGAGGAGGACGTCCCATGTGTCCAGAGACAGCCACCAGGCCCTGGCTGGGAGACACATCTCTCTGTGTCCTTGGGAACACCAGGCGCAGAGCCCGATGCTTTAGAAGGCAAGGCCAGGGATGGATTGTGGCCGTGTCTCTGCCCTTCATTGATTCAACCACACAGGAAGAACCCCCAAAACCTCATCAAATGCAGCTACCCCTAAGCTGAGGAGACTGAGTGTTGGCAGAGTCTCCAAGTGGAGCTGTACTTATGTTTTCAGCCCGAGCCACACGCAGTCCACAGCCCAGCTCCTGGGGCATGGACCCCAGGCCCCCAACACTGGGATTGGTTGACTCTGACCCCAGGGCTCACTTGTCTCCCCAGCTTGAGGTTCACTGGCTTTCTAGCCAATCTGCCTCCTTCTGCTGAAAGCAGACTACAGAGTCCAAACCCAGTGGGCCCTGGGTTACCCACTAAGAGGAGCCAGGTATTTGCCATCCTTTCCTTATTCTTCCTCAGCACACCAAGGAAAAGGCTGCATAAATTTGCTTTGACCATTTTGGAACAGCATTAACAAGCGACCAGCTTGGGAGCTCCACATTTAAATGCATCTTAGGCAGCTGCAGCTCTGGATGAAACAACCCGACACACGTGGCTGGTCATTCACCCCGACTGAGGCCAGCGAGGCACCGCACACCCTCCATGCTCAGTCACTGCCAGTGACCAGGAATCATCTCTCCATGTCCCAGAACATGCAGTCACAGAAACTCGCTAAAGCAGTCAGAGAATACTGGCCAAAATCTGTAAATTCCAAACAACAAGAAGAGAAACCTGCAATTTGGCTCTAATGTTGATTTTTCCTTAGAGATGAACTCCTCACACCTAACACTCAATGCTGCTGTGGGTTATTCACTTTTCCCACAGACACTGCAGCCTCAACACTCTCTAGCATTCCCAGCAGGCCCTCACCATCAATTCCACCGTGAGCACAAGTGTGTCCACCCACCTGTGCAGGTGAGGGACCAGGGTACTCACCTTCTGGCTCCCCGCAGAGGGTGCACTGCGACTCTGCAACAGAAGAGAGGAGAAGTGTTAGCCCAGGAGCTTGGGGGAACAGCCAGGCCCTGCCCAGCGCATCTGACACATGCCTCACGGTCATGCCTGGTTACAGTAATGGTCTCACTGCCCTGTGCACACTTTCACAACTGCACATGGCTCACACGCAAGGCGTGCAGACCAAGTATGTCACCCCTCCATTTCAATATTTAAACCTTTACTTCAACTGCAACTCTGTTATATCTCCTTTCCAGGATAAAAACTATGAAAAAAGTGTATTTTGTTTCAGTAAAAACACTAAAATATACAAATATTGATTGAGTTCCCACAAATGGTCCATGACTGTATCTGGCTGGGTAGAACGACAGCAATGCTGAGGTCATGGTGCTTATGACTGTCAGTTACACACAGGGAGATCCCCAGGGCACACAGTGGGCAGGGCACAGGGTGGGCGTGGGGTGGTCTCCAGACCTCAGGGCAGAAGGTGGGGACGGCTCCAGGAGGCAGCTGCCCAGCCCTGTGGACTCCACTCTGGGCAGTGGGGGACCCATACAGGCATGGATGCTGCCAGGCTGCACCAGCAGCTCAGAGGCCAGCACACCTTCATCACCAGGACAGCGAAGTTGCCAGGGACCACCACGTGGGCGGGGCTGGAGGACAAGGAGGGTTTCATTGGAAAGAAACATCAGAGGCAACAGTGTGTCCAAGGGAGCAGGGCACAAGACACACAGGTTAGGGGGTTGGGGGTGACAGGGACACCTGGAGAAGGCCAGAAGGGAGTGGGATATGACAGACGTTATGTTGTGAGGACCCGAGAGGGAGCATGTGAGGTCTCAGAGTCCATGAGTGGGAACCCCTGTATATGAGGTCTCGCGATCTGAAAGTGCAGGGCCCTTCCCCTTCGAGGTCCCGGGGAGAGGTCCTGTGGGAGGGACTTAGGCACAAGCACATGTCCTGTCACCAACGGTACTGGAGCAGCTCCTGCTCCCAAGCTAGCTGAAACACACAGGACCCCTCTTCCTGCAGCTATAGGCCAGGAAGCTGGGGGCCTCCCCGGAGGACCAGAAGGTGGCAGCCAGCAGCACTGAGCTTTGTGCCCAGCTCCCTAGGCTGACACAGCTGCAGAGGATGGGCAGCCTCCATGTGCCCCTAGACACACATTAGAGAGCACGAGTCTGAGGGGAAAACCATGCGCATGGTGTGGCATTCACACATGTTCCCACAGCAGAAATAGGGAGTGGGTGTCAGGGTCCACAACTGCACTTGCAGGCAGCCCCACAAACCCACCAGACCCAGAAACAGGGAGGACGGCAGGAAGCCTTCGGAACGCATGCACTAGGCATAGCTGCTTCAGACAGGAACACTAGACCTGCAAGTCACCCAGAAACAGTGCTAGGAGGTGACCAGGGCTGTGGATCCAGACAGAACCACATGCTGCCCTGGGCTGCTGCCGTGCCCCAGTGCCTCACCCAGTGGGGCACCTGGAGCTGTGGGAAGGGAGCCCTCCACACGGCTTTATTAGGAAGTTCCTACTCCTGACCACAAAGCAATGCATGAGGCTCAGAAAGACAGTGCCACGCATACCTACATGATAGTCAAGGCCCCAAGACAGACGCTGGACCTCCAAGGACCAGGGGCCAGCTTGGCGTGGGGCCTGCATGTGCCCACCTCGGCCAGCTCCCTGCCCTTGCCAGCTAGAAATCAGCACCATGCTGCTCTCCAGGGGGCACAAACCCCTCACCGTGCTCTGCACCCTTCGTGTGCTCCCAGAATCTGCCTTGACCCCGACCCCGGCAGCCATCTCTGTCCACAGATTGAAGCTCCACCACAGGTACACAGGCCGACCTGTTGAGTTCACATCTATGTGTCCACGCTTGCTCAGAGGCCTCAGGACAGGAGCTCTGCCCAGTGTCCTAATATCCGTAGTCACAGGTCTTCAGCAAACCCCATTTCCAGCGGAATCATTAACACAACTGGGCCTCGTCCTTTAGATAATACTGCATTTCTGGCAAGAGTGTAGGGAACTGTCATCCTGTGTGCTTTGAGCTGAGGACCCAGGAATGAAAGTCATTGCTGCTGGGGACATTTGACAATGCTTTTCCCTACACAGGCCACAACAGCCACTGGATACAGCTGAGGAATTTTCAGGGGACACGGCGAGGTTCTGCAAACGCACCCTGGGGGAGGGAGAATGACAGAGAGTGAACAATCTCAGGGGCACCTGAGGATCCCTGGGCTGGGTCTCCAGGAGGGAAGGGGCGGCACCGTGGAGGGCATGAGGGACACATCTGCCCCTTCCATCCACCCGGTCACACCCCCGGGTCAGCAGTGTCATCACTAGCAGACTTGTGTTTTAAACTCTGCACCCAGGGCCTCAGTCCTGTTCGTGGGGCCTGCCAACCCCATGGGTGATGTTCCCTCTTGAAGGTGACAGCCTCCAAGTCCTGGCTCCCTCTCTGTGCCTACTGTCCACATCAGGGTCCTGGGGAGGTGGGTGGGGCAGCTGGAAGATGAGCACCCACACCCACAGAGCTGAGGCAGCCCGAGGACCCTGAGGTCCCCACCAGAGCGGACTGGGCAGCAGGAAGTACAGGCACAGGCAGGAGGCTGGGGCCGGAGAGAGGGCAGGCCCAGGTCCCAGCACTGTCTACACAAAGCACCTGCTCACCGTCATGGACATCCCCACGGAAGCTCTGCTAATGTATCACCAAAACTCTCTCCTTGATGGGGCCCCCGGGCCCGTCATCTCCTGGGCTCTGCCCTCGGAATGCTGAAGGGAAATGCATGCAATCCACGGCTCCTTGGCGTGGGAAACTCACAGGAGGGGCACGGCGTTGGCAGGCAGCCCCGAGGGCCAGGACTTGAGACCAAGACCACGGCTAACGGGAAGAGGAGCACAGAGAGGAAAAGCTGAAACCCTGGCAAAAATGGGAAATCTGCAGCAAGCATGGCTTGAATGGGATCGAAAGACGTCATCAGGAGTTGTCCTGACACTGGGGCATATCCCGTGGTACGGAGATGGACGCAGGAGGCTCAGTGCCATCCCTGGGAGCTGGGGTGTCCCCCGAGGCCGGAGTGGAGGCCTGGCCCCAGCCTGCGGCACAGCTGAGACCTAGGGCAGCCTCTGCGGGAAGTGAGGTCCCTGTGGCTGTGGCCTGGGGGATCTCAGTACCCCACCCCTTGCTGTCTCTCCCTGCTCCCTGGCTAAGGTGCGGCGAACACTGTTCCCACCATGATGTGCAGCCTCCCACAGGCCAAGAGCAATAGAGCCAAGTGACTGTGGACCCAGATTCTGCAACTTGGAAACCCGGAGCCAGAATAAGCCTTTCCGCATTCTAAGCTGACATGAAGCTGAGGAGCTCACCAGTCAGCACATACTGGGGCAGTGGGAGGAACAGGAAGGCGGTGGCTGTCAGCCCACTCAAGTCACTCAGGGTCTGCACTGTGCCTCCTCCATGGTGCCTGGCTCTCTCAGGGAGCAGCCTGGAGGCACTGGCCTCCCAGACAGTGGGCAGAGGGGATGAGGGCCGAGAGCAGAGCTGTGAGGACGAAGGCAGGTCCCGGGGGAGCGCAGGTAACCAGGGCGATGCTGAGGAGCGCCTGCCCGGTATCCAGCCCTGTTCCTGGTGAGCTCTTTGCAAGTCTTAACTGCTCTGTGACTCGGAGACTCTAGAGTCAGTGGTGGCTGATGGTGCTCTATTTCGGCCATGACTCATGATAAAAATGAGGACTTCACACACACTATGCAGCCTACTGCCCTACAGAGCTGCAACAGCAGGCAGTGGCTGGTGCCTAGCTTGGTGCAGGATGTGAAAGCCCACAGCCAGGTTTTGCTCTGACCTCATCCAGGAGGCTGAGCCGAAGCCTGTGACAAAATGCCATGCACTCGGCCAGGCCAAGGTGGCCCGCATGGCTCTGGAGCTTAGTAAATGCCTGTTTCTGCCCTGCCAGCCCTGCGTCCCTGAGACAAGGGACACTGGTCCTTCCGTGGCCCTCCATGCTGAGGTCCCAGCATTATCCCTGTCCACAGGACCCCGGTACGATGCACACTGCACTCCCCAGGGCCCAGCAAACAGGTGAATCTGTAATCACAACCCTCCCAGGATGTGGACAGAGATGACCTGGGTGCACAGGGGATTCCCCTCTCCTTTACATTAGGAGGCAACCGTGCTAATTTATGCTAACTGATACAGGTAGAGAAACCTCCTGGTGACTTTGCAGATGTGCCATCTATATCTGCTCTGCAGGAATCAGCTCAATCCCGAGTTCAAAACCAGGGGTGCAAGCATTTCACTGCTCTCTTCAAGCAAACGTGTCAGCTCATCGCAGTCTCCACAAGGGGGCGCATCTGGTGTCCACGGCAGGAACTCCCCTCTCGTGTGGGCACACTCTCACAGTGGCAACCTCTGCTTTGCATGGAGCAATGTCCACAGCGTCCGTGCCGCCCAAGTGGCAGCTCTGCCCAGTGCCGTTGCACAGCAGCAGGGTGGGGGGCAGGGGTGGCTGCCAGGTGTGGGTGACCAGGACGAGGCCCCCTGCCCAGGACCCTGGTGAGGTCCACTCAAGGCCCCTGAGAGAAGCCCGTCTCCTGAGGCTTCTCCAGATCCAGACCAAGTGGGAGGCCCACTATGTGGCTCTGCAGGGCTGCTGGGCCTGCACTGAGCTGCTGTGATGGTTTCTGCCTCCTACGCCCTGCCTCCCTGCAGCTGGGGCAGTGACAGAGGAGCAAAGCTCAGCAAAGCTCCCTCTACCAAGTCCCAAGGACCCGTAGAGGGTAGAGGCTCAGCTGTGCTCCCATCCAGGGTTCCACGCCAACGGGCAGCATACAACATCAGGCCACCTGTGCACAGGAGCTCAAGGAGCCGGGTCCCTGTGAACCCAAGGCTGTGACTCTCTCTGCCCTAGAAGCAGAGCTGGCCAGGATCTCACGGACGCCAAACCCCTCCAGGCACTCAGTGCGACACTGCAGCTGGGCCCAGCACACCGTGACCACGTGACACTGGATGGCCAGGCTGTGTGGCTCTGTGACTGCACCAGCGCAGGACCACAAGGCGCTGTGTGACAACACGACCACAGTGGGACTACACGATAAGGTGACTACATGACACAGCGGGACTGGATGAGCACAAGGGCACGACCGCATGACTGTGGCGTGTCGCCTGTGTGCGTGACGCGACCACCCAAGTGAGCTGTGAGAAAGGAACCACCACGGCAGGCCCGGAGCCTGATGGCATGGGCTGAGGAACACAGGTGAGTACGATCCATATCACTCAGCAGTCGCGTGCTCAGGTGGAAGATACCAAACTGGCAAATATAAATCGCAGGAGAAAAGGGCAGCGGATCGCATCTGTTTTTCATTTCCAATGTGCACTCTTCAGTGTGCCGGTGGGTGCCGAACATCACTCGAGGGGACTTGTGGTAAGGACGGGACTGTGACACTCTGGCTAAGTGTAGCTACAGACACAGCAGCCGCTTAGAAGGATCAACGGTAGGGTCTTAGAAGTTGTTCCTGGGAAGGAATCGTAATAGTACTGGGGTCTTGAAGGTTAGGTAAGGGAGAGAACGGAAGTGAAAATTTCAGGGAACATATGTTAATTTTTAATATGAAAAGCAATTTGTACACTGAAAACAGTTTCTGCATAAAGGAAAATTATTCCTGGCGCAAAGTGAGCCCTTCAGTATTTACTGTCTGCTAATATCACCACCGCCGCAATTTATCCTTGTTTTGATTTCAAAATAAGGAGTAAATTTTATTATTGATGGGCTGGGAATAGAATCTACTCATTGAGCTTCCCCAAATAATGAGATAATCAGGTGACGGTCTTAGTCCCAGGTTTAACCCCACACCTACTGATCAATCAACAAGTCAGCAATTTAAAAGCAGTTTCCACCGATTATTAAGCTGTAAAGCTAAGCATCCCTGAGGACAGGCCGATGCTGCCAGACGGATCAGTTACCACACAGTAAGGTGGGGACTCCGAGGGAGCATGTTCCAGATGCCGTAACCATCTGGCAGAGCTGGACACAGCCAGCCACAGGGGTGGCTGGGGCAGGTGATGCGGGCTCAGCTAAGGAGGTGAAGCAGGGGGTGTGGCCCCTTCCGGAAAGGGTTGCACCTGTTTCGGGGACACCCTGGAAACAAGCAATGGGACAGAGCAGGAGGGAGCTGTGTGTGGGTCCCCTGGGCAGACGGGACACACACAAGGACCAGCAGACACACAGACAGCACAGGCCATGGTCAACTGGTGCGCAATGTGCAGGGTCATTCATTCAATTGAATAACTGAATTCTAATTAGATTTTAAAGTTAAATAAGACACTGAAAGCAAACTCAAAAATCAGTGGCTTTCACAAAGCAGTGAGCTGTGGAGAACACAATGCAGAAGTTCTGGAAACACAGGCATCAAGACCTTGGCATCTCTGTCTGCAGCCGTGATTTCTGCCTGAGGTCTACTCAGAAGCCGTGTGACATGCATGATTACACGTTCACTATCAGGGCCGGTTCACAGAGGCTCAGATACCTCAGAGAAAGCACCATTCACTCCCTCAGCAAATGGAAATTACACGCTGGGACACAGCGCGATCCGGACAGGCCCCTCCCGCGTCAGCCCTTCCTGGGAGGAGGCGGCTGTCCGGCCCAGACCTGCTCTCCAGCCACCGGGAGTCAGGCTGGTGAGTGTGCATGGCGGCCCGTGCTTCCCAGCATCAGACCCTAGAGGGCCACATTTGACTTGGGGGCGCTTCTGGGGCAAATGCACCTCAGAGCACGCCTGACTGGAGAAGGCTGGAGCCTCCTGTCATGATTCAGGCCAGGTGTGTGCTCCTGGGAGTGAAAATTAAGCGAGAAAGGAAGGGCTGTCTCCTGGACACCCGTGGCCGACTCATGCCATCTTTGCCCATGAAACTCGGTGCTACTCATGGTGCCCACATCGCCCCCCACGGCTGCTCTGAGTTCCCAGCGCCCTCACCTCTGCCCTTTGGTCCCAGAAGAGGACACCCGGGGAGGACAGGCCGGCCAGGGCCCGTCGCACAGTCCTGGGGAACTCAAAGTGTAACTCTCTCCAAACAGTTCCTCAAACAGACCGTTCCAGGCAGTCTCATCCTGGCCTCTTAGGGATGTGTCAGAAGTCAGCTGGAGCCACAAGAAGGGCTCGGTTTCAGCCTCTCCGGCGGTTCAGACACACAGCAAGAGACCTGCTCGGAAACTGAACCTGGAGACTCATGGTCAGCACCCGTGTGGCGCCCACAGGGTGACCACAGTCAGGCCGGAGGACGGGTCCGGACGAGCAACCTGCTGGCCAGCAGCCACCCCGCTCCAAGGTGCATCTCAACCCAGAGTTCTGAATTCCGTGCCTTTGACCTTTCGCTCTCCCCTGACCCGAAAGTGTGAGGGCCTGTCCTGTCCCCGCTAACGCACCCTTCACATTCGAGGCCAGGAAGGAAGTGCCCACTGATCCGAGTCCCTGTCCCCGTTCAGGCCGGCTGACATCACCGGCCTGTGCACAGGGCCTCCCTGCTGCAGCGCACGCCCCAGTCCTGGCCTCTGCCTGTTGCTCAGTCTCCCTCCTGTTGGCCCCTGGGTCAGACTGTCAGGGACGCACGATGCTCCAAGCCTCAGATTCTGGGTGCTGGCACTCGGCGAGGGCACTGAAACCCACCAGGCCTTAAAGACAGCCCGATGCACAGCCCAGACCCACGTCGCTCTCACACTCTTTTGTTTTTAATATTATTTTACTGGTACATTTTAGGTGTACAGTATAATGACATCCATCCTTGGAAATCGGCACCTTCACATAGTCTCTCTTGGTTCTTATTTTTCCCCTTCCCCTGCCCTCCCTTCTACCCCTCCATCCCTCCCTATTTACAGAGACTTTGTTTCTGATTTTTCCTTTTCTCATATTAATTCCATTCCCTTCTGTCCTTTCCCCTACCCCTCCCACTTCCCCTTCCCCTTTGCCCCTTTTCTTCCTATTTCACATTATCTATTATACTTTTAGTCCTTATTTACACTTTCAGTTTCTCATACCAGAGAAACTATTCAGTATTTACATGTGTGTCCTATTTATTGCACTTAAGAGTATGGCCTCAATGTGCATCCACTTAGCTATAAGTGTCTCCAATTTCTCATTTTTGATGGCTGAGTAGTACTCCCTTTTATAAAAACCCCACATTTTCTTTATCCAGTCTCCAGCTGATGCGCACTCGGGCTGCTTCCAAGTTACTCTTGCTTCCACACTCACCACGCCTCCCAGTTTCCACTTCTCTGTGTCCGGTGCCACTTCCTGGTCCTCATGTCCTGTTATCACCCAGGCAGCTCTGTGGAGGGACTCGTATCTCCACCACTTGCTGCTAACAGAACCATTTCATTCGCACAGGATTCGGCACAGACATGAGGACATGCGCCTCACCCCCTCCCCAGCTGGCCAGGCCAAGCCGAGGCCCATCCAAGCCTCCAGCACGCAGGTCCATCACCACGCTTGGAGACAGACCCGTGGGCCCTACCTGCTAACGGGCAGCCTCGGGGTCTGGGTCAGTCTCTCTGGCCCTCACTCCCGCAATAGCCCTGCTGCAGTCGATGGAAACTGAAATGCAGGATAGGCTGAGTTTTCTGTCTGACACTTGGCACCCACTGATGGTGATGAGTCAGGAAGTCCTCTCAGACGCGAGCTCAGACTCACCCTGAACCTACTCAGTCCCCTGCACTCTCCTGCGGAGCTTTCCACAGCAGCAAGTGTCCCTCCACGGCCTCCTGGCTGCTGCCTGTGCCGAGCATCCACTGGGTCAGCTGAGAGGACCTGCAGCCCTCACGTGCCAGGAACAAGCCCTGTCCCTGAGTGCCTCCAGGGTTCCCTTGGCTGGAGGTCAGAAGCCACCACCAGCAGTGAGAATCGGCATCCCTTGGCCTCTCTGAGCATCATCTGCACAAAGCCCTGTCTCACAGCGCCGCCAGCCTACTGCTGGTCAGTGGTTTATCTGTGCACTGGCCTAACATCAGCTGTTTACCTCCACCTGCCACCTCCACCTGCCTTATCTGGCATGCGCCCCATCAGCAGCCCGAGCCCCTGTGTGCCTGTGTGTTAGAAAACCCAGGATGCAACTCTCATCACAAGAACGCAGACTGCACAGTCATACACACTGGCACCCTTCTGCCAGTGGTGAAGGTGCTGATTACCAGCATCTCAATCTGAGGCGTACCCCGTGAGAGGGACACAGGATCTTGGTACCAGGTGGCGCTGCAGTTAGGGACATGCAGGGCACACTGCATGGAGGGGGCATGCTGTGGTCAGGAACAGGACAGGGCGGGCAGCACTTGCTAGAGATGGCCTGGCTGCCCTGATGGGCCATGGGCCATGGAAGTCAGAGGGGCCAGACGGGCCTGTGTCCCCTGCCACGTGACTCTCGAGACCCTCCCGAGGACAACCTCTGCCCACCTGGCATCACACTGGACAGACTCCAGGTCCCTCCTCCCTGAGCTCTGAGCTCTACAGCCAGGGGCTGGGTGGCTTCTGACCCTACAGGCAGGCATCCTGTCCCCAGGCACTGGAGTCATGTCTGAGTGTGAAGAGGAAGTCTCCCCAAGCTTCCCGTGTCACTGTAGTTCGCTCCTTCTCATTAATCCACTGCAGGAGAGGTGCTGTTCCATTTGCATCTTGAGCCACACCAACCCTGTGCACACACACGGACATTTGTCATGTGTTCAACTTACCCTTCCCCAGGTGTCTGGCTGCAAACACTTAAGGACATATGCATGCATCCATGCATGTGTACACAGATACATATGTGAACACGTCTGAGTCTGTATGTTTGTAGTAACATGGATAAATGTGTCTGGGTATAACACACACAGCATGCACAAGCACAGAGAGATGGACCCTATAAAGTCACTCACATGCCTTACATGAGCAGACTGGCACTTGGGTAGAGACATATACGGTATGTCTGCATATGTCTACATGTATATACATAAACGTGTACACATGTGTGTGTGTGTATGCTGAGAAGACACTTCTGATGTGAAGAGACATTCACTGGGTTCGTGGAAGTGTTTATTAATGCTTTTTAAGTAGGCATTCAATTATGTTCCACATCTTTTGCTCATTATTTCGTACAGGAAGTAAATGCCAGCCTCAAGAGACCTAACCTAATTCTCTTATTACTGTGCAAGTGAAGGACTCATGTATAAATACCTAGGCTTCTAACAGAGTGTGGTACTGTGAGGGTTCAGAGCACCCCCAGTCTAGACAGTGCAGATACAGCCGGCCCCAGGCGGCTCCAGAGTCACCTTCAGCTCTGCCCCTGAGAACCTACACAGCAAGCGTCCTCCCCTGATACGAGCATGTCCCCAACAGGGAGACACTACTTATTTTTAAGCCTCTCTGCTCATAACAAGGTACTCATTTATTAGTGGACTCAGGAGACGTGACACCACATGTTACCTAGCACCTGTATCAGGGCACCATTTACCTCCCAGGTCTGCAGAGTCTGTCATCGTGCTGAGGGTAAAGTCAGAACTCTGTCCCTTGGCAGTGGCTGTCAGTACAACTTTGTAGGGAACAGGGGAAAGGGATGTTACCAGAACCTCTGCAGTGAGTCCTGGTCTCCTGCGAGCCATGGCAGAGGTTCTGGTAACATCCCCTTCCCCTGTTCCCTACATTTGGCGCCCAACTTGGATGTGAATCAGATCCAGGGGTGAACTCTCCTGTGAGACAAACTTGGAGTAAGAAAGACAGCACACGGATCTCCCAGGACGATTTCCGGACTCGGAAGAGGGACACTGGTGGTAAGAGTGTCCAGCTGGGGGTAATTTTCTATCTTTGCTGAGTTATAACTATGGGTAAGTCAGTCTCTGTCAACAGAACAGCGTAACTTTGCCAAATTACCTAAGTCGCTGTTAAATCAAGCTATGTACCCAGTACCTAAGGATGCCATGATAGATTTGTTAAAAGACATACAAATGTACATCCCATCTTTTCCCCATAAGGGGACAACTAACTTAATATCATGGGAACGTGTAGGTACCGCTCTCTGTGAGGCCTGGCAAAGGGATGATTGTCTCTCCCCTGAACGCTCCCCACTTGGGCCTTAGTCCACTGAGGTCAGAGTTGCTAGCCATTTTATTTGTGATTGAAAACTTCCCTCCCCAACCTCTTAATATTTTAAGTGATTTCTCTTATACAGTTTGGTTGACTCAAAGACTGGAAGGAGCTATGGTCTGCTCTACCTTAGAACCTAAATTATTAAACTTGTTTTTAAGATTACAAAAGGCCATATGTCAAAAAAATTCCTCCTGCCTTAATAACTTGGGGGAGAGGTTTCGCCTGTGTCCTAACAGATAATGAGAAAACCTTGTGGCTGCCCTCCCGGAATGTGAGACCATGGGTCACACTGGTGGAACCGCCAACATCTTGCAGAATGAGTGACAGCACCCTGGCTGAAAGCGATGAGCCAGCTGCACCTCAGGGACCCACCTCACCAGCGACAACCAACAGATCCATGGCAGGGTCCAGGACTGAGAGGATGTCCCCAGAGGAATGAAAATTATAGATTTATGGTAAAAAATTTATAAAGGTGGGGGACAACTTCAAAATGCTCTTTTTATATTTACAGGCATAAAAGCGCTTTCATTCCTTCTGATTCCAATTTCAAGAGATCTCTGTTAATTGATTATTCCAAAGTTTTTGACCAGTCATATACAATTATAAATCTAATAATCATACAAAGGATATTATAATTCAATTTGTCCAAATATATTTGAGTGCACTCTAATTTTATAAATTGTCTTATATATTTGTCTGTTGTCCGTTTGTCTGTTTGTACCGTTGAGCTCAATTTTTTTTCTCTTTTTCCTTTTCACCTTTTGAAAAAAAAAATTTTTTTTTTTCCTTAAAAGATATTCACCTATTATTGGATTGGCTTACAGATAAATATTATTAAATTAAAGGCATGCCTTTCTCCCCCCAAGTTGCTAACTGATCAAAGTGCCACCGAGATTTATTTTATAAAAGTAATGTGTATTGTCACCTACATGCAATAATCAAATTGCAATAAGCAGTTGTAAAATAAGAAGATATATATATTCTTATTATTTGTTTGTCAAAGTAAATAGAGACTGTGGGTACTCCCTTTGGTGAATAAAGAAGTGGCCACCCAGAAAATAATCATTCTGGTCTTAATTCACTAAAGGGACCCCCCTAGTAATTTTCATAACCTTATGGGAAACACACCACAACAAATATTGTCTC
Organism: Heterocephalus glaber; assembly: GCF_000247695.1. The sequence goes on along the minus strand of NW_004624861.1, from coordinate 720,933 downwards.
GATGTTATTATAAATTGATTACATTATCATTGAAGTTTAAATTCTAAATATGTTATAATTTGATTACATTGGTTATCGTTGAAGTTTAAATTCTAAATATGTTATAAATTGATTACATTGGTTATCATTGATGTTTAAGTGTTAAATATGTTATTGTAAAATGTTTACATTGGTTATGTTCTGAATATGTTATTGTAATATGTCCACATTGGTCATCTTCAAAAGCTTAATTTCTGTGTCATAAAAAAGAGAGTGTTATTAGAAAGATGGTTTTGGTACCAAACTACAGTGAAGAACATAAGGTTTTATGGAACTGTGATATTTATTACTGCTCCTTTTCTGGGGTTCAAAATGTATTCATGCCCTCTAATTGTATGGGTCTTCTAACATTGTTTATGGTAATAACCTTTTGATTCAGGTATTTGCCCTTCTCTTATGCTCCAGCCACCTATGATAACAGGCACACTTATATGCTGATATATTTTCCTTAGATGACTTCCTATAAAAAGCTACTCAGGGATTCAACCACAAGAACAACTATCATTGGCAATAATAACAGTTTAACGATATTTTTATTCCAAAATGCTTATATCCAGGTAAAATTATAATAGTTCAGTCCACTACTCCTCTTACAATGCTAATGTTATTGACCTTCTCTTCTGGGTGTTCAACAACCAAAGTTTAGAGACCAAAACTGAAGAGCTATCTGGGCTAAGAAGGCAGCCAATATTTTGGCCCTGGCCCTCCAAGGTCAACAACAATAACAAAAAGATCCAGGACATAAGGGAACCATCTCCAAGATCCTGCATCTTTGGTGAGTCACCCAACCTCCTGAGCAGGGAGGTTGCTGAACACCAAAACAGTAAAGATCCAACAAAAAGTGTGCTAAAGGAATGTCACCTGGAGGAAAAAAATCTCCCATGCTTTCACAGAAGGCAACTTGGTCAAGCAAGGCCGTGACATATCCTGGTGGCTGACACTGACAGAAGAGCTAAGAGGCTCTATGCGTGGTTCCAAGACAGTGCCTGTGGAGACTTAATTGACCTTGCTAGAGAGCAAGAGATTGACTTTATTTAATATAGGTCTCCCCGTAACTTGGTCTTAAACACCCAGTAGAAAAGTATAACTAAAGACAACAGTTATTTGAGTTCAACAAAAGTTTTAAGTTTTTAAGCCCAATGTTTAAAAACAAATTATTAGATTTTTAATCCTTTTACAGCCCCAATTAAGAAAAATTATGCTTATTATAGACAGCTAAGCCAGTCAAACACACTATAGATCCTCACACTACATAGGGACAAGCCATTGTTGGGTGTGCCTGCTTTTCATAAAACCCCTTCACATAAAACAAAAACAAAGGGAGATATGTTGGGAGCAATGCTACATAATTCTAGGGTTAAATCATTTGGTTAGCCTAGTTCTCTTGCCTACAGCCCAGCTACAGAATAACTCCAGTTTGGCCTCTGGTCACAACTGAGACCTCAATGATCCGGTGATGCTGTGATTCTCCAGGACAAGAAACATCCTGGGAGCTGAAAACATCCTGGGAGAACAAACATCTACTCAGTTCCTCCTTGTTCTTGGGCTGTTAACATCTTATTTACCCAGGCTGTACTGAACTCTCTGCAAGTCACTTGTTACATCTCTTTCCCCATGCACTGAATAAAAGGTGCTGCAAGCTAGGGGGCTTTTGTCTTTGCCGCCCAGAGCAGCACTGATCAGACCCAAAGCTCAGCTTCTTCTCAGTCTCGTTTGTCTACCTTTCCTGTCATTCGCCGTGTGCTGCCGTGGCTCGCAGGAGACCAGGACTCACTGCAGAGGTTCTGATAACGTCCCCTTCCCCTGTTCCCTACACAACTTCACTTCAATTTATATTTTCTATTTTTTGGCCTGTAGCAACCTGTTTTCCAGTTCTGTCTCTATGGGTGCCTAAAGTTAAAAGGTAGTGAAGCCATCTTGAAAAAGTACAGGGTTTTCAGGGACTATTTTGAATGTATCCTGAATTTATTTTGCAAAGAAACTAATCTTTGCAGTGCTTTATATGAAATAGTCTACATTAGAGCCAGAAATGTAGCTGCATGGAGGATCTGTCTCAAATTCAGAGAAGCTAGAAGTAATTTAAAGCATGAGCTCCGAGAACCACATTGAATTCTGTCACATTCTGGCGCCAAGCTCTCCCTCAAGGTGGGAGGTGAGGTGATCGCCCCGCCTGGGCAGCGGGGCTGTGGGTGCAGCCAGCAGTGGTGCCAGGCGGGGCGAGGGCAGGGTCTGTGCCTGAAGTCCTCGTCCTCACAGTCACATCCCGAGTGTGGCCGAGCACAGCGGGAAACTATTCCCAGATGCCCAGAAGGTGTCAAGAACGTCACAAACACAGGGCCTGGTGTCTCTGGAATTTATCAGCTCTGCCGTGGCCCGCAACCCACACCCTGAATGGCAAATGGCGGGGATGCTATGAGGGGTCATGATGCATGCAGAAGATGTGGCAGGACCCTACCATGACACACGTAGCACCCATGTGTGACACGAGATGATGCCCGTAAAGAGTGAGAACAAGTTTTAGCAGAAAGTTTGAATGCAGAGGTGGATAGCATCAATGCCTCTCGCTTTGGTGCTGCCACAAAATCCACTTCCTGATGCCAAGGCTTCCGTGTCTCACAAGGAACAGAGGTGCCACCCTTCCTCCCTGAGGTGGCCCCAATGCCACCCATGACACGCCAAGCCGCTCACAGGGCGGGAGTGTGACTGAGCTGCCTACAAACCGACTCTGCCCGCTCTGCCCGGGATATTGGTGACTTAAAAACAACAGCTTTACTCAGGTACAATTCCCTTACCATATGAATGACCCACTTGAAATATGGGCTCCCCGAAGTATGATGTGATGTTATATTTATATTTAATACAGCAACATACTGAATACGTGCACCTAATAATACAATAATATACTCGATATATAAATAAAATAATACACTCACAGAATTGTGTGACCATCCCCACAATCAACTGCTGAGCGTTTCTAACACTCCCCAAACAATCCTTACTCCTCAGCAGTGTGTCACCCCAGCGCCCTGCTGCAGCCCCGGATACCGACACTGTCAGCAGGGAGCTGCCCTTCCTGCTCGCTGCACGGTAATGGAATCCTACACGTGGTTTTCACGCCCGGCTTCTTTCACTTAGCGATTGCCCTCAAGGGTTATCTACAGCGCAGCCCGTGTTGGAGCCCCACTCTACTGCCCGGTAGAGCCCACAGTACGGCGCGCCCCGCTCGCCTCAGCTGTCGGATGCCAAGCTGCTCCCATTACCCGCTCCGGGCCCACCCTGATGCGCATGTGCAAGCTCTGAGTGCACGCGCATCTCCCCCCTGGGCTGCACGCCGAGAACGGACTTCTGGTCACGCGGGGGCTCCCCGGGGCCCTGAGGAAATGCGAAAGGTTTCCCACGTGGCTGCCCTGCTCCACACGCCCCAGGTTTGTGCAGGCTCTGGCTCCTCCAAGTCCCCCACGCCTGCCACGCTCTGCCTCTTCGCGTGCTGCCTCCCGGATGGGTGCAGAGCGGCGTCATGGGGTCGGGGCTTGTGTCCCACTGGGCCCCCTTGTGCGTGACGCCCGTTAGTACCGCATCTCTGGAGAAGCACCTGCTCGGTCCTTGGCTCCTGCTCCAGCTGCCCTGTGCTGTCTCCTGTGAGCGGAGCACGCTGTGATTTCTTGACTGTTTAAAACTGGCAAGATTTCCCATTCTGTGGGTTTTCATTTCTCTTTATTGACAGTGACCTCAAACACAAAAGTTTTCAACTCTGATGGAGTTCAGTTGGTGTATTTTTCTTTGGTTGCTTAGATTCCAGCATTGTATCTAGGAAAGCACTATTGAATCTAAGGACGTGAAAACCTCTGCCTAAGTTGTTTTAGAGTTTTAGGTCTTACTTTTTTAGGGGCTGAGCTTCCTTCTTTGCATGCAACTATCAGTAATCTCATTCCTTTCTGCTGAAACCCTGTTGGTTCTTTAGGGTTTATTTTAAATGCGATCTTTCTGGGAAGCAATCTCCTCTCCTCTGTGATGGGTTTATTGGCACCTCCTCTGTTTCCAAGCCTTTTTAGCAGTGCTTTAATCTCATTATATCATTTTTTTTTATTATCCTTCCTCCCGAGATTGTACTCTGCACCCAGCAGGCCATAAGTCACCTGCTCGCTGAGACTGTCAGCTTTGGGTGAAATGGCCCATGGTGTGAGCTTCTTCCATGACTGCCCACCAGGCCCCTCAGGCCCGTCCTCGCTGCACCAGCCTGGCCTGGGGTCAGCTGTCTTGACGTGGACGTCAGCACAGGTGACGCTCTCCACCACCTCGTCCAGGAGACTCGGCCGGGCTCCAGGGCTTGCTGGAGGAGGCTGGATGGCAGCCAAGTCACACTGCAGGGGTCAGACCCATGTGTTTCAAAAAAGGGGAACAAGTGTCCAGCAATTTGGTTTCATCGTGCAGGACAGGGAAGCCTCTGGGAGTTACTTAAATAAACCTGGGCTTTGAGATGGTTCTCTGCAGCACAGCAGGTGAGGCATCTGGGAGAGAAACAGCAGAGGCAGGGCGCTTTGTGGCTCGGTGACCGTGAAGGATGCAGGCAGGGTGATGGCTCTGTGCACATGGGCTGAGAGATCAGGACAATGCTGTCCAGATTTAACACCCTACTTGGAAGGACAGAGGGGGGCATCTAGGGAAACTGAAAAGAGCTATTCAGTGACTCTGCTTTGCGAAATAATGAGAAGAAAAGGGGAAATAAACAATTTCACAATTTGTCATGAGAGAAAAGAAAATAAACAGCAATGAGAACGAGTCACATTAACTAACAACAGAACAATCCTTACAGAAACGATTACAGCCGCGGGTGAAAATACATAAATAAGATGAGGCTTACGTCCGACACAACTCTTAGAGAAGGGGAAGACACAGATAAAAGGCTTTGTCCTGTGCAGTCTCCCCCAAAGGAGCCAGGATGGGGCCTACAGCCCAGGCTGAGACCACCACCAGAGCAAAGGCCACACATTGCTCCCTGCAGGAGGAAACGCTGGCTCATGTTCTCTAGGCCACACGGCCAGCGAGTGTCCACCCTGTCCAGAACCTGTGCACTTTGCTCACCCCATGCCTGCATCTGAGAACAGTGTGGATTCCTGGCTCCCACAGAGCCCGCACCTCCTGGAGGGGGCAGAGAGCTGGGCAGCTGAGCTGAGGAAAGGTGGCTGGGGTGATGCACAGATAGACAGCTGTCACGGTCCCCACCTACCCGCTGCGGGCGTCTCTGTCCCTCCCTCCCTCTCTGCACCCCCAGCACCAGACTCTGCAGTCCCACAGCACTGCAAATTGGGTAAGCTAATTAGCACTTCCGTGTTAATTAATTTTTCTGTTGCTTACATAAGCTCTGAGATGTCTGTTCATGGGATGGTCCCTTTAGGTAAGTTGTCTGCAAACGAATTAAATTTCATTACACAGATTACACTGGCATGTCAGGCAGGAAAGCAGGACTAAGCGCATGCCCACCGCTGAAGCTCAGATAATCTCACACCACGGAGAGGTGGTTCTCATAACTGATGCACTTCATCATATTAAGACTTCACAAAGATGTATTACAGAAGTCATTTAACAGTGTGACAAATGTCTTCTTCTCTGTGTTTCTCAATTCCAAGAATTAACTTATTAGGGTTAAGAATGTGAGTCTCTTCCAGTAGCAAAGGAGGCCACGCTGAACACTTCCAGGGCCGAATCGTTTGCTGCCACTCAAACATGCTGTGCTAGTTCAAGTCTAAGTGTCAGTCTTGGTCTGAAAATTAACAGTGTTGGGTTAACCTGGTGACTTCCACAAGTTTAGTGTTTATGTGGCTCAGGACCAGGGCCATGCAGAAGGAGGAGCCCTCTCATGCTGATGGGGCCCCTCGGGAGGATGGCCCAGGCCCACGGGCCTCGGGCAGCATGACCTGGAGGTCACAGCACGACACCAGGACGGTCTCCCTGGCGAAGTGGAGAAATCCTGTATACAGCACCACGAAGCTCGGGATTAAAAGGGTTCGCACCGCATGATGCCTATGATGTGCACAAACTCACGGGCAACCTCAAACCCCATGCAAACACTGCAGAGGCGGCTGAGTTCCACTGTCTGAGACTGCACGAAAGATGTGCCACAGGACTGAATGCATTCTCTGGCCGGAGGTTGAATGCAGATCACTAAGTTCAGTTTCAAGCCTGGTTTTCACACTCTTCCCTGCCTATGAAGCTGTTTTGCAACAGAAACCAGCCCCTCAGGGTTGTGTCCTCTGAAAGTACCTCTCGGATCCCGACCCGGCCTCAGCACTCGGCCTCTCAGATCTGGGGCTGCTGCAGGGGAATCAGCAAAGAGGAGGCCTCACTCCTTACAGAGGGGACCCTGGGCACAGACCCACCTGGGGGATGCCACGGAGCCCAGACCAGCCAGAAGCCAGGGCACGAGTCTGGAACAGAGTCACCGCCTCCAAAGAGCCAGCCCCACAGACGCTGTGTTGGACGTGTGGCCTCCAGACTGGAGGCGGGTGGGGAAAGGGCATCTGCACAGACACGAGCTGCTCTTCGGGTCATCGCGGAAACCCAGCAGCCCCTCACCACCCGCTCAGGGTCGGTAACCTGGGGCCCCCCAGCCATCCCATCCCACTGGGCATCACCCTGTCCCCCTCATCCATGGGACCTGGTCACGTTAGACGATGGCAATTTCAGGTCTTCAGGTTGAAGCCAGCTGGGCCTCATGCTGCACATCCACATTTCCTCGTGCTGCCCAGGAAGTGGACGGGCAGGGGCTCGGGGGTCATCATGGGAAGCCAGGTCCTGGGGAGTTGCATTTCAGCCCTTGCTGGCTTCTGGTTCTTCTAACAGGCAGTCCGGCCCCAGCACCCACTGGCCCCTCACCGACCCGACCCGTGCTCTGCACTCCCCACGTCCTCCACCGCTTGAGCTCACGCTGGCCATGACCCTCACCATTCCTGGTAGACAGACACTGCCAGGTCCTCAGGGAAGCAGCTCTGAGCACAGGCAGGACAAACACACCCGAAGGCACACAGCAAGAGTTAGTGCGCGGTGCGCTTGGAAACACACGTGTAATCGTAGCGCATGGCCTATCATGGTCAGAAGATGAAAAGGACACCAATGTTCGTCATTTCCACAGGATGTAGGTGTCCCATACAGAGCATGGCAATGGGAACACAGAATGCTGCCACGCTCTGCACACAGTGGCCTGCAAACACCTTGGCCGTGAAAAAGGCAGTGACAAGACTGCGGGCTGTGGGGTTTATCCTATGACCATTGGAACAGTGAGGGCTGGAGCAGGCAGGGTGGTGGTGGGGCCTAGCACTGCAGCAACCGGAAAGTGCTGCAGGGCTCTTCCGAGGGGACAAAAATGTCTTAAACTTGGATCGTGGTGATTCTTGTGCAGCTCTGAGAATGTATTAAAGCCACTTTGAAAGGGTAAATTATAGGACATGTTGATCATATCTCCATAAAGCGATACAAAAAAGCAGCATAAGTGGGTTACTCAGACAAGCTCTGGACGTGTGCCGCATGGATGGCACGCAGTAAAATGTCTCAGGCTCCAGCCACTGCTGTGTGCTGAAGCCTGTGTCTACCACCTAGGAAGCAATCACTGTACTGCCAGCCACTGTCCTGCCTTCGGCCAGCGCCCACTCACAGGCTCAGGACGGGTCAGGTCTGAGTCTCCTCGGGACTCAGCTGCAGAGCCTCTCCCCATTTTAATTGGCTTGTCTGTGCTTTTCGTACTGCGTTACACAAGGCCTGTGTGTATTCTACATGCAAATCCCTTATTAGAGAAACAATTTCCTCTTTGGCTTGTCTTTTCACTTTCTAACAGTGTCTTTTGAAACACCTCTTTTAAAATGATTTTGATGAATTCAAATTCATCTCCTCTTTCTGTTGTGAACTGTGCTTTTGGTATCGGATTTTTTAAAGAAGCATAGCCTCACCCAAGGTCCTGGAACTCACATTTTAGTTTTGTGGTTTTAGTCCCTGGATTTGACTTCGACCCTCCTGATAAAGACTCACTGTCTAACAGTGGCTGTGGAGTACCAGGTCCTGCTCTGTAAGGGTGCTGCCTGCCAGCTGACTTGGTGGACCACACGTGAAGGCGTCCTGCTGAGCCCTCAGCTCTGTTTTGTCACCCTGGATGCTGATCTGACCCCACCACCACACCGTGTCCAGTACTCAGCTCTGAACTCCAGCCATGCGAGCCTTCCTGCATTCTTCGAGACTGCCCTGGCTGTGCTGAGCCTCTGGTTTCTGTGTCTGACCTCTGACTAGGCAGCTGGGCTGGTGATGGGCCACGTTGCCAACGAGGGAATGTGGCACGTGAAGAACAGTAAGTCTTCAGGGCTGACCCATGGACACTTAAGTTCATCTCTTTTCATTTCTTTCAACAATATTTTATAGTTTTCAGAGTATACATTTTGTACTTCTGTTTTATTTTGTTCATTTTTAGAGTGCACACTGGAATCATATATATAAACGCAACTGAGTTTTTAGGTATTGCTTTTTTACCCTGCAACCTTGTTGAACTCAGTTATTATTTCTAAATAATTAGTAGATTCCTCATGATTTTCTACACAACTTAATGCTGCCTGTTAATAGACATAACTGTACTTCTTTCTTTGTAATATGATTGCATTCAGTTTATGTTTCCTGCCCTGGCTGGAACCCCTAGTACAGTGCTGGATAAAGGCAGAGTCTCCTTCTAAGTTAAAGCTTAGCAATATCCCGCTGCATTACCTGTCTCATCTTTCTCTCCATCCCTCCCACCCTTTCCTCCTCCTCCTCCTCCCTCTCTAGCAGTTTCTTTGCCCACTTGTCCTTTGAGGGACCCTCGGGGTGTTTGCCTAGCTTGCCTCTTAGAAGAGACGCTGACACGAATTGGGATTGCAGACTCTCATATGGTGGTGACTTCCTCTCCTCTGGATGTGTCCCCACAAGAGAACCAGGGGTCCTATATCTTATGGAGCTTCATCAGCAAAATCTTTGAAGTACTCAACTCAGTAGCAAAAACCAAATAGCTTGATTAAAAAATGGATGAAGGATGTGAATAAACATTTCTCCAAAGAGATACAAAAATGGTCAACAGAAGGATGCTCAGCAACATAAACCACCAGGGAAATGGAGTCAGAACCACACCGAGCCACGGCTTCACACCTGCAGAGAGACAGGCCCTCCTCCCTGGACGTGGAGATGAAACGGGATTACTGCTTCACACCAAGGTGCTCTTAAAATTAATTCATTCATTTAAATTCACAAGTAAGGCTCGCAGGTGCTCACAGTGTGCAGCACTATGTTTTGGTGCAGGTGTACCTCACAGAAGGGCTCCGTCAAGCTTCCTGACATGCATGAACTCAGACTCACTGGTGCAGAGAAGACTGAAAATCCGCTCTTAGCAACTTTCAGGCACCTACAGATAAGAGCGTCTTGCTACCAACTGCAGTCATGGTCAAGTGCAACAGCTCTGCTGAACGTCCTTCCTCCTGACCCCTGAGATCTGTCCTGTGACCTACATCTCCCCATTATTTCCTCTTGGGTTTAATTCCTATCTAGGAATTTGTCCATTTCATTTCATTTGCCAAAATTGTTAGCTTAAAATCGTTCACAGAACTCCACTGTGATTCTGTTTTAAATGGCACTGGAGTAAGCACTACATCAGATTAAGCACCGGAAGGTGAGCCACAGTGTGGGGAGCATGTCCCATGCTGTCTGAACCGACCTCTATTCACTTCCAGAGCAGCACAGCAAAAGGGAGTCCCTCAGCTGCCAGGAGCTGCTCCCAGCTCCCTCTGCCCTTGGCAGCTGCAGTTCAGGCTGGGTGCTGTGTGCAGGTTTTACCACGATGGATCTTTCACTAAGTGATACCACACACTACATTCTTTTGTGTTCAGTTTCTTTCACCCACTGTAATGATTGTGAGGCTCCCAATTGTAGCATATGTCAGGATTTCACTCCTCTCGATGGCTGAATAACATTCCATTCCACCACACTGCTTACCCACTCATCAGTTGATAGCTGCTGGCTGTTCCCACCTTTTGGCCATGTGAACAGTGTGAATACCAACATGTGTGTTCAGTACTTGGTTAGGTACTTACTATGGCTAATATCTATGTGTCCCCCCAAAGCCTCATGATCATAGGTGGGGCTTCTGGGAGATTGAATCATGGGTGTGTGACACTGGAGCATGGGTGTGGAGTACTGGATTAGTCCACTGATGGGGTGAATATCTGGGTGTGATGTTGGGGGAGGAAGCCTGGTAGAAAGAGGTAGGTCGCTGTGGGCGTGACCTGTGGTTATATATCCCTCATGTCCCTCGATCCTCTCACTGCCTCCTGCCTGCCCTGCCATGGACTGTTTCTCCTCTGCGACGCCCCTCTGCCATGCTGCCCTGCCTCAGAGCCAGCCAACCATGGACTGAAAAGTCTACAAAGTGTGAGCTAAGATAACCCTTCCCTCCTTCCAGTTGTGTGTGTCAGGTATTTTGTGCCGGCCATGAGAAAGTAACTAAGACAGTACCTGTTTCCCATTCTTGTGTAGACACCTCTGAGTAAGTTTGCTGGATAATAGCGTAATTCTATGTTTAAATTTCTGTCTATAGCCCCAAGTTAAAATTGTTTCCACAGTGGCTGAACAATTTCACATTCCTGCCAGCAGGGTATGAGTGTTTTCAGTTTCTCCACATATTCACCACTCCTTTTTAATCAATAGCTTTAACTGCTGTCTCCCTCCCAGCATGGAGTGGGCTCCCACTGTGTTCAGATGGGTTTTTTGATGATTCTGATCATTTTGTCCTGTGCTCAGCCAATTGGAAGTCTTCTTTGGAGAAATGTCTATTTAAGCCTTTACTCTGTTTCCCAACAGGTGGGATTTTTGTTATTGAACCCTAAGAGTCTTCAAATATTAGGGATGTGATTTTATACAAAATCTTTTTATTCCTATAAGGTTGGTGGTAATGTCTCTTCTTTCTTTCTGGATTTTAGTGATCTGAGTTGTATCTTTTCCTCTTCATCAGTTTTTAAAGTTTAACCATTTTGGTTATCTTTTCAAAGAGCCAAGTTTTCCTTGAATTACTTTCTCTATAGCTTTTGTATTCTGTATGTCAATTCTGCTCTTTTCCCACACAAGGAGCTGTGAGGATGAGCTGAAGTCCCAGATGCTAAAGGACCTTTACAGATGCCCTGTGTATAAGCAGTTACAATCTGATGCCCACTGGGTTTCTTCTTGTGGAAGAGTGGTGCCTTGCTCAGCCCTTGTTCCATTTTTGTGCCCAGAGTGAATGCGCCTGAGTATCTGGTGAATGTTACAGTTAGAGAAGGATGTCTTTATTTCCTGTCATCTCCCTTGCAAGTCCCCTTAAGACTATAAGCTCCCATAACTGTCCTTGTGCCTCAGACATCCCGTGTGCACAACACTGTCATCCGACTGACTGTCCAAGGTGAATCTGCCTCCATGTCAACTAAAATGAAGAGGGCAAAAAAGTTGAGAAGTCAAAAGTAGTAAAGTAGCTAGGAGACTGTCCCTGGTGCTTTAGAGACAAGGGCCGTCCTGTCCTTCTGGTTTCTTTATGATGTCTGCAGCTGTCTGGAGAACACAGCACATGGATGTAGATGAATATGGAATTCGCATGGCACACACCGGGGCCCAGTAACTCTGCCTACTGTTCAGTCAATGCCACCCTGGAGGCCACCGGGTTAATGCCCCTGGGCTGCTGGCTCTGCCTCTACAATGACTGCAGGGGTGATTTGGCCTTTGGAACACATGTGCAAAGCAATTGGTTCTTCCCTTTAAAGATTATTGGGGGCCAGAAAAACACATTGCTCTCTCTGTTCAAATACATTTGTAATGTTTAAGCCACATGCGACCTTTTAATAACTCACATTTTCAAAAATAAAAAGGAAGCAAAGATCAACTCTCACGCAGGACCATTTTTTTCAAGCAGCCCTAGTTATGTAATGATTTTTTTCTTTAATATTTTAAGCTTTCTGCCCTCTTGTAGGGGAAAGAGAAATGTCATCCACCCACTAATTGGTTCAAAGCAGCTCTCTCTTCCCATCCTAAGCCGTGTCCCTGGTGAGAGGAACAGAGCTGTCACCTGCCTCTCTCACTGCACAGGGATGAAGGGGCCGAGGGAGGGTCCAGGGTCTTATTCACCGTCACTGCCCCCACCACCCCACCCGAGACAGAACAGCACTCAGCCCCTGACCATGACGCTGCCTTTCCCTCCAGTCGACCTCGGGAGAACAGCTGCCTGGCGGGTGTGGCTGGGACACGAAGTCTGCACCCCAGCATATAGGAGGAGGCTGACTTGGGCTGGTGATCCAGGGGTTCAGCCCACAGGCGCTGGCTCTGAGCCAGAAGTGGCACGGCGGGAGCCTAATGGAAGAAAGCTGCTTCCTTCCTGGCACAGGGAGACAGAGGAGGGACAGGAAAGGTGATGGTGATGCAGGGCCACGCGGTGCAAGTCAGGAGAAAATCAAACACCAAATGCTAGAAATGTGGACATCAGAGCTCTGAAGGGAGGGCCGCTGTTCACCGCTGCCACTGCCCTGCGGCATGGTGTGTGTCCTGGTCCTCCTGGACTCCTACACTCAACGGCAGCTGTGTTCACCTCATGGGCACACATGCACACACTCCCTGTCTACACACGTTGGCCGCGGGGACTGCCCAGCTACCCTGCCTGCATCGCCAGACCCTGCTCAGAGGCATCTCCAGGGCAGGGGACACAGACTGCTCCCTGGACTCTTGTTTTGAGGGTTTCATCCTGTCAAGAACACAGATAATAAACACTTCTGGGGGGGGGGGGGCAGGGCTGGGGATTGAACCAGGCCCTCCATACTGAGCTACACCCCCAGACACGTTTATTTCAAGACAAGCTCTTGCTCAGTGATTAAGCTGCCCTGGATGGGCCTGAACTAGCCATTCTCCTGCCTCAGCCTCCCAGAGTGCTGGGATTACAGGCATGAACCACCATGCCCTGGCACATTTTACTTTACATTTTACTCCTCTTCTGCTTGCAAGTTCTTCATCTGAATTTCCAATTTGACTATTGTGGTTTTGCTTTTTAAAATGAGATGCTGTATCAATATCACCTCCATTTCTATCCATTCTGCATTAAGTTCCCTACTTGATGCTGGCTTCAGCTGTTGCCTGAATGGATTTATATTACTTTCTCCAAGAAAGAGGTGGGCAGGGAAATGAGAGCATATTGCCATCCTGAGACGGGAGCACTCTCCATTCTGAACCCTGTGTCCTGGTGGCAGAGGCAGGAAGATGCCACAGCCAGGTTCTGGTCATGGCCACATGTGTAAACACAACACAGATGGCTTTTCACTCACAACAGATCACATGTAATTCAGGGCCTCTGGGAATCTTGATGGGCTGTGAGTAGCCACTGTTTATGGATGGCAGCTCATCTGAGAGCCTCACGCCGTGCGTGGTGACAATAGGAGGACGCTGCCTGGCACTCACTGAACAAGCTGCAGGCAGACTGGGCAGGCATGGGGCTCAAGGACAGCAGCTAAAGTCTGAAACCAGACTTCTGCCCTGCAGCTGCCTCTGGCCCTCTGTATGAGGAAGGAAACAGCAGTGTCCCTCTGGCGCTGAAAACGCCATCCGGCCAGTGTGTCACAATGGCCCCAGCCACCCCGCCGTCCTGTGATTACCACAGGCATCAGTCCCCGCACACAAGCACCAGGAGCTGAGATGCAATGCGTGCTGTGAGGACCTGGCTGGCAGAAGACCTGGCTCACAGGCACTGGAGACACCAAGATAGCATGAGGGTCACTGGGCATCAGGAGACTGCAGGGTTTGTGGCTGGACCCAGCCCTGGGAAATGCTCGCTCCAGGGTGGACGGAGGCCCTCGGGGCTGTGAGCCCAGAACAGGAAGCCTGGTGACACCAAGCTCACGAAGAGGCTGAGCTCAGGTCTCTGAAGTGTCCCTGAGCCAAGGCAGGTCAGGAAGGATGCAGAGGGGCAGCAGCAGGGACAACCAGGTGAGGGGCAGGATGGTGAGGAAGGGTCATGACTGCTGACCCAGAAAACACCATCACCAAGAGCCACAAGGAGCAGCCCACAGGGCTGCAAGAAGGGCTGTCCACAGCCTAGGGAGCACAAGGGCTGGCCTGCTCGGGGCCACGTGCCCTCAGGGGCCAGGGAAGACAGGATCCTCATGATGACCCACTTCATCCAGGCCAGGACTTAGGAACCTAGCTCACCTTGCTACCAAAACCTGAGATATCACAAAAGCCTACTCAAAATCTTATTTATTGCTGAGATACTGGTACTATGTCTTCTGTGCTATGCAACATAAATGAGACAAATACAATGCAGATTTAGTCTGGGAAGCTAAGGATGCTATAACATTAAGCAAACAATGTTTCTTTCCACGAGCGTGTCACAAAATACACACAGCCTGTCCTCTGCCAAAGCTGAACACCACACACAGGGCTCCCCAAGGTCCTGCCATAGCAGGAGGCACCAGGTGTCTCATGGAACCAAGAGGCAAACTAGAAGAGTCAAGAATGCAGCAAAGTTGGCCAATGATGCATTGGCTGAAATACATACAGAAACAGAAAGACACGAGGAATACTGCGCATAAACCTCAATGACGAGTACAGAGCACAAAGCAGGACGACAAGGACGCTTTCAAGACAGAACTGGGAGCATCCAGATTCATGCATGCAAGAGGGTCCAACCAGAGGCTTGCGGCTGCAAGGCTGGTACTGCTTGTTTCTCTCTAATTCAGAGTTGTGGATTGCTGCTATAATGTTGGCCGTGTGATTTTAAAGTGGGATATACATATTAGCTACTTTCACGATTTCTACATAGCTTCTGGCCAAGACAAATAGCATAAATGGCACTATCTTATGGGTTATTTTTGCTCTAGAGTAGAAATAATAGCACAAGAATAGGTGGCTTTCTAAACTGTCCTCCAGGTTCCCTCCAAGGCCCTCCCTTCAAATGAGGCTGGGGCCTCGGGGCTGGTGCCTTCCTCCTTGCTTGACTTCAGACCCACAGGGACGAACCTGGGTCTCAGTTGGTCCCAAGTGCTCAGTGCTCTGACAGCCCAAAGAGCAAGGATGGTGCAGCAGGTAGGATCTGCGGCTTTCCCCAAGGACAGAAATCACACCGGGCTCCTGCTTCATGAAGGGGAAGCAGGGGACCTGGGGTGTGAGCACTGCCTTGGGGAACGAGCAACTCACATGAAGAGGCAGCTGTGACATCAGCCATTTGTCTGCTCATGTTTTTAAAGAGCCACCAATGTTCACTAATTACTAAATGTGGAACATCCAGCCCCACTTTCCAGACATTGCTTCCTTCCCTCTGGGCCCACAGCACTGAAGTGGGCTGCAGTCAGAGCGAACCCCAGGGGGGCACCTCAGTCCCACCTGGCAGTGCCACTTTGGGCTGCCTGCTTGACCACTCTGAGACAAGGGAGCTCTGTCTGGAAAGCCGAGGACCAGGTGAGAACAAGAGGCTGAGACCACACCCGCTGTGTGAACATCAGCTTCCCCACCCAGAGCGCAGAGGCCACAATGATCTTGAGTGTCCAAGAGAGCAGCCTGCAGTCCCCAGGGCCTGGGGCAGCATCACGGGAAGGAAATGCTGCTCCACCATGCCCACCACAGACACAGACTTCTACACCAAGCATCTCGGGCCTCTGACTTCTGCAGAAACTGCTGGCAATTCTGTTGCTTCTCCTCATATTCCTGTGGAGGCAGGGGTACAGGCAAATTCGTGAGAAGAAAAGGATGTGGCTGAGACGATTCTGTGCATCCCCTCCACTTCCAGAGTCAGGACAAGGTGCCCACCTGCTGTCCCGGAAGGAGAAGGCTGTGTCCTCATGTGCAGTGACAGGGAGAGGACAGAAACATCGAGGACTTGTGTATCTGATGCTGAGGTGTATTAATTCTTCATATTCACTCTCCAAAAACTGCACCATGAGAAGGTTCTAATGCAAATAAGGACACATGGTTTTGGTTTCAGATAAGAATTTTTGTTTAAAATTAGATGTTATGCTGTATTCTTAGCTTTTTTTTTAACAGATTGAACCCAGGGCCTTGCATTGGGTTCAGTCGCTAATTGCTGCTAAGTTACCCTGGCTAGGCTCCAGCCGCAGTGCCCAGACTGCAGGGTTTACAGGTGTGCACCGCTATGCCCAGATGCTCTTGGCACATTTTAAGTGAAATTACATGATTGGCAAAATCCCGGAAGGATGAGTGCGGCACCTTCCCAGTGTGTTGCTGTGGCCCTGTAATCATGGCTTGGCCCTGAACACACGAGGGCCAGGCTGGGTTTGTTCATCGTGACACAAGACAGGAAGCTGAGACAATTCACTGGAACTCTGCACTCTGCACCTTCAAGCTGGTAGGTGGAGATGTTGAGTCAATGCTTCCAGGCTGGTCCTGAACTGTGAAGCATCAAAGAGTTGTATATGTGGCATCCAATAACTCACTTCTACAGAATCTTAAATTCCACTGAACTAGGACATCACATGATGTAGGCCTAGCACAGGGGCAAGCTTGTTAACCTTCCTACCTGGGGCAGAGTCACTGAGAGGACTTGCTGCTATTCTCTAAGCCTCACCTGGCCTGTGGGACAGAAGTGGAGCCCTGAAGAAGCCTGGGTTCAGGTTCTCCTCTGAGTTTGCCCCAGAGCACACCAAGTGGCAGCTACAGGACTGGACCCCACAGCCCTGAGCCAGGCTCCAGTCAGATCCCCACAAACATGCAGGGTTAATCTCTTGGTTCACAAAACACCAGAACTGAGCTCGGAGGATGGGAACCTTTCGGGGGGAGCTCAGGACCCCCACGCTGTGCAGGAGTCTACAGGAAGAGGCAGCCCCAACTCAGGACTGCAGAGTTCCCCAGACTAGGACAATGTGAAGCAGTTAGAAATTATAATGTAGATGGTAAAATGACCCCGTCAGAAGGGAAAATCAGTAAGTAGTGTCTAAAAACATCTGGTTTAGAACTCAATGACTTAAGCTGCTGGAAAAATCAGACAGTGACTATCAGGGACAAGGAATGAAATGTTTAAGGCAACAAACACTGACTCAAGCATGCTTAAGAATACATCAATCCCAAATAACTAGAAATATTTAGAAAAGAAATGGTGTATTCAGGAAAACTATAAGTACTGAAATTTAAAACTTCAGTAGAGAATGTGGACATCAGATTGGACATAGCTGAACAAAGACTCAGAGAACTGGAAGACAAATTTTCTAAAATTACATGAAATGCAGCCTGCAATGCCTATGAATAAGAGACAAACGAAAAGGCTGCTGTCTGTCTCACGGAGGCTCTGAAAAGAGAACGTAATAAATCCTAGACAGTTAGTATTCAGGAAATTAATCTCAGAGTTTTCCAGAGTCTTTGAAAGACAGGAGTCACCAATATGAAGAAACACAGCTTGTACCAAACAGGACAAGAGAAAATTGTTCCATATCTTGACATTAACAGCAAGGACATTAGCAAAAAGGTGGATCCTCTGGGAGGATCAGCATCACTGAGAAGCTTTGGTGAAACTTGTCATGGCCTCTGGAAAGCCCAGCCCAGAAAATTCACCTCTTCAGTGCTCTGAGAGAAGATGCACATCAGCTCAGGACTCTGTGCCAGGAAAAAAAGTCGAATGAGAATGATGTGGAATTATTTTCAAATAAATAAAATGGAGCATTTATTACTAAGAGATTTTTGCTGAAGAGGTGGTCAAGAACACACTTCAGGGAAGAACAGCCCCGAAGGAAGGTGTGTGGGGTGAGGGGAAGGTGAGCAGGGAAATCAGAAGCCAGGCAGGTGAATGTGGATTGGAGGTCAGCATACAGTAACAGTGATGTTCTGGTTGATGGGTAGGCTGAAAACATGGAACTGAGTTCCCTCTGGCCAGAAGGAAGCATCAGAAGTAAAATGGCCTAAGGCCCTGGTGTTATCTGGGGGTAGGGAGAGGGGACTTCGGACTAACTGCCTTTAAATTCTCGGAATTATCCAAGTGGGCATCCTGGGTTCCTTCTGCACCCATCAAGTGCACCCACCTCCTCCACTCCTGACCTCTGTCCCGGAGCCACGAGGGGCGAATGGACCAAGGCAGGACCTGGTCAGGGAGCGGGCGGAGAGGCCTGGTGGCCCTCAGGCAGGACTTCCCGCCTCGGCCCCAGGCGATGGCCCACTGGTCCCAAGCAGGGACACTGCTCTGACTGAGGATCAGAGAATAAGAGGAAGACCAAGGTGCAAGACAGGATCTTCCAGCGAGGCCAACATATGAGGGACTTCAGGCTGGAAACAAAACGCAGGCTCAGGGTGAACTTCAGAAACCCAGCTGCGAATAAGGAATGTGAGCCCCACAGCCATCTGTGCTGGGTGCCGCTTTTATAGCTGCTACTGACCCCAGGGTCTCCCAGACCCAGCACTGTGGAAAGCTGTCTGAAGAGGAGTGGGCAGATGGTGAACTCCAGCGGGGCAGGGCTCAGGCCCCTCAGGCAGCTGCGGCTTCCTCTAAGGGCAAGTGTCTCAACACCAAGACGGTGTGGGCAGCCCTGGCCATCACCTTGCTGCCAGACTAAACTTCCTCGGCCACCGCTCCCGCTCTGTGGAGCTTTGGCCTTGATAACTTCTCCCTTCCACCCCGAGCCCCGGGGCCGGCCGCTGCTTCCAATCCCACCACATCACTTCCCTCACCACCTCCTCCTCCTCTCAGGCCCAGCAGGCACAGAGGACCCTGCCAAGGGTGCCCGGGGAGAACCCTACGCCAAGGCTTCCTTCAGAGGACCCTGCCAAGGCCACCGGGAGGAGCCTGTTACTGTCCACGCTGGGCCCAGCACACCCCTCATGTCACACGAAGTAACTACTATCACGTACACGTACATACAGGTGTCTTCTCTGCCCTGATTCCAGAAGTGAAAGCCAAATTGAACATATGATGCTATAAAATGCCCTGCCTGGGCCGCACAACCACTAGCTGGTTCACCCTGGACGCAGAGCCAGGCCGGCTCCATCCATGAGTGCCTGCTCCACTGCCCACCCGCCTGGCCTTTGCTCTGCTCACCCAGATGTACCCCTTCCACGGGGCTGTCATGTCCCCTCCAGCGGCTCTGATCTCAGAGGGGACCTGGCTGCGCCCTGTTGCTGTTTTCGCTCTCTCTGCCCAACACTGCAGGACACGGAGCCAAGCTAAGTGCTCCCTGTGTGGACACCTATGACCACATTATCCAGCCCTGTTGTCTGGACTCTGATGTGTGGGCATGGTTTTGCTGCCAGTCAGAACCCTCTGCTGACCCGGGCGGTCCCATCTGCACACGTATGAAGGCCTGAGGAGGGAGATCCACAGCTGCCCTGGGGAGGTGTCGCCCATGCCAACACCCACTTGGAGGCTGCTCTTCTGTCCCTACCTGAGGGTGCACCTCAGCCCTCAGAACGAAGGCACCAGCTTCCAGGTGATGCCGGCCGGGAGAGGCTAAGACTGGAGAACAGAGGGGCGTGTGCTGACGTGGCTGGGAGCAGGCCAAGGAGAGAGGGCTTGGGACACAGCGCTAACTCGGGGCGTGGCCCCCACACCCTCTGGATGTGGCTAGGACTTCTCACTAGTCAGGTGCTTTCAGGTGAGAGAATGAACGACACAGGAAACCTTGGGGAAGCCACTCCATGAAAGGGCCCTTAGACTCTGCTTGAAGGCCGGTGAGGAGCCACATTCCCAGTGAGATGAAATGCACTTCGAAGGGCTCTTTGGAGAGACCGTCTCTCCCGAGGGCTGATGTTCTCAGATCAGAAACCTGCGGCTATAACAACTGCAGTTGCGGTGCAGATGGCTGCATCTCCACAGGTCACAATAACACGCATTTCATCCCAAAATGTCAGTGTGAGGCAGGCCTGGGTACTCTGGGGCAGCAACCACCTCCTACCAACCAGTGGCCCTGAGGCCACATCTCCTGTGTCATGGCGCGGATCTCGAGAGGCCCCCAAACCTCATGGGCTTGGAAGCTGAGTGGATTCTGGGGCTACAGGAAATGTGCTGTTAGGAAGTGGGGCCTGGTCAGAGAAGGCGGCCATGGGCCATGGCCTGGAAGGGTGTGCCTCCCTGTCACTCCCCTCCCTCTCTGCTTCTTGGCCGCCATGCTGTGAGCAGCTTTCTCCTCTGCCTGGTTCTCCTGCCAAGCCCTCCTGACTGGGAGCAGCCACCATGGACTGAACTCTCTACAGACCATGAGTCAAGATACAGCACTACTCTTTATCATATCTCACCGATGGCAAATCCACTAAGCCAACCTGATCACCAATAGGTCCACTGGCCAAATGCGTGCAACTGCCACCAGGGAGCCCTGGGACTACCCCGTGCCATGCACCCCATGTCACAGGTGGCTGAGCACGTCCTTGGGACCTAACTGCCAGGAGAGTGGACCAGAGGGTCCTGCAGGAGTGTGTGTCTCCACTACAGCCTGGGACCGTGGGCTGTGAGGCCCCCATGGCTTCCCAGCTTCTCCAGGAGTGGGCTGAGTGGTGGCAGATTCGCAATCTAGAATTCACCACTCCCTCCCATTTATTGGCCCCCATAAGCCACACTTACAGTGCACGGGCAGCTGCATGACGACCTGGGGAGGGTCTGATGATCAGAGTGACACATGAGCTGATCTGCCTACTCCACCTCGCACCACGGGCTCCTGTCTGCTTGTTCCTGATGGTGCCTCTGTGAGAATGACCCTCACACAGACCTAAAGCACAGCAAGGCATACGCACGCACCTGTGCACTCACCCACACATGTGCACTCACCCAGAGTGCATGCACACCGTTTGTTCTCGGGAGAACCCTGAGAGCCACTCAGGCTCCCTCCTGAGGGCTGGCACTGCTGCCGGGCTCCAGCCACACCCCTGCCCCCCTTGGCACTTGGTGCCCTGGCCCACAGGTTCCTCGCCAGCCTGGCTACGTCCCCTGTAGGACTGGGGCACATCACGCCTCCTGCGTGGACTAAGCAGGGCCTAGGACAGTGATGATGCGCTGTGACCATGACGTGAAGCCCACCCCTCTGCAGAAGTATGTGTGACAGAGCTGCAAAGCGACGGCCCAGCAGAGTCAGTAACTATGTGGCTCCTAGCTCCCTGGGTCTGGAGACAAGTTCCCGAGACCCTGCCTCACACCACCTGTCCCAGGTAGACCCCAGGCCAAGGCAGCCATGCAGTGGACATTGTCCCAGAGGTCCGGGAGTCAGCTCAGGGCTAGAGTCAAGCCAGGCCATGGAGGAGCACCCAGCAGGCTTCAGGATGGACACATGTCATGGTGTGAGTGGCAGCACCACTGATCCTGTCAGAACAACGTGGGGCTGGACTGTCCTCAAGGAAGGATGCTGAGCATACAGGGTTAACACGCACCCAGGACAAAGGAAGAGCAAGGGGCTGTGGGCTGTGCTCAAGGACAAAAGGTCACGTAGCGCCCTGGAGCGGGAGGCTGGGAGGGACAAGGCTATGAGGAGTCAGTCAAGGCCCTCAAGGAAGGCACTGAAACAGAGTAGGTGAAGCCACTGCTGCTGTGGGGACCCAGGCCATGGAGGAAGGTCCCCAGAGAGGGAGTCGCCTCTCCAGGTGGGATGGCCGACCAGACTGCTTCTCTGCCCCACGGGGTCTCCTGTGCTCAGTCAGGGTCATTGGGACGGCTCCATATAGTTTCCATGGGGAACATGGGGGACCCCCCAGTGACAGAACTGACACCCAGGTGGACAGACAGACCGTGGGGTCCTCTGACCAGGTGACCACACACCACAAGGGAAGGGCACAGCTGCCACGCTCGGGCCACGGACCAGGTGACACGGAGAGGACACTTAGCCTCCCCAAGACCCAGCCTGCTCTTCACCCACATGTATACACAGTGGTTCCCACCCTGGTCATGCACGCTTTCAGCCGGGGCAAAGCTATGGGACCAGACTGTCCTGAACCGACCCTGAGAACAGTGAGCGGTGGGGAGCACACTCCCTCTTGTGGCAGTGGCATGGTCACCGGCAACAGGAAGTCCAGTGCTGGGACTGAGATCATGGGCCAAGGGAAGGAGACCCAAACCCTGTCTCAGCCCAGCGCTGACCCAGCCGTGGCCCGGATCAGCCCAGCCTGTGACCACGTCTGGCTGAGGGCTCCCTGTGTCCCTGTGACCCTGCCCTGCCTAAGTCCTCGCTGTGTTACCTTCCCTTACCCGATTTCTCATCAGAAATTTTAACATGTCCACTGACTTTAATGTGCGCTCTCTCCTACAGTGATAGAATGCCATTTTTCACCAAGTATGAAAAAGAAAATTGCTACACAAATTGATAGCAAAATACCTAACAAGGGGAAGGCTTAATGCTCAAGTATTGGTATATCCATATTTATTCATTAAAGTGAGTTCCAGAACGTCATCTATTCAGCGGTGCTCTCAATTACTCCCACTTAAGGTGAAGAGATTAAAGCTTTGTTTCTGTGATGCTATTCAACGTCCCTGGATCTTCTCCACACTTCAGACCCCTGCGTGTGTGTGAAATTCTCTCAACTGGTTCCACAGTCTTACTGTTTCACATGGCTCCTACCGGTGGTGGTGAACCTCTGGTACACATGCTGAAGCCAGCTGTCCGTGTCAGAGAAAGCTCCACACGGTTAGCCTCTGCTGGCGCACACCCTCCAGCTGGAGCCATCCTGAAGTCTCGGGCGCCCTCTCTGCTCTCTCCTGTGATCTGTTGACCAAAGCTTTCAGGAGCAAACCCAGGATTCAAGTTGAGGCCTCGTGGGTGCCAGGGACACACTCTGCTCCCTGAGGGGCACAGCAGGGACTGCTGGTTCTGGGGGACACGGGCTGTGGACAGCACACACACCCAGCGCTGGGCCTTACCGTGCAGCACCTGGCACATGAGTGGGGCTTCCCTGGGGATCGAGGAGCTGCCCGGGAGCCTGGCTTGCTGCGTTCCCAGAATGGCGGAGTCGTGCTGCACATGCCCATCCAGGGAAAGGGAAAGCTCAAATCCGCCGATGGCCGAATGTGTGTCACTTTTGCACTGCAAAGTCAAAGAAGCCCAAGTGGACTGTCTCAGCCTCCTTATCCAGAGGAGCTGCACAGCGGATGGATGAACTCACAGCTTCTGTGTGCCTACCTCGAGGTCAGAGGAAGCCAGTGGGTGACAGTCCCCGGGCAAGGTCCCCGCCACTCCTGCAGGCCCTGAGGGGACACTGGCACTGTGCTCAGGGAGCAAAGCCCAGCAGCGAGAAGTCCTCCCCCGCAGGAAGCTGCACAGCCCCTCCTGCCACGTTCATACCTCACGAACTCCACCTGCCGTGAAGCTCAAGGAGCACAGGACAGCCCGGAGGGTGTTCCTGCTAGCGACAGCAAACTCCCCAGGACATCCGGGGCTATTCCAACACAGGTTTATTAAAAATGAGACAAAAAGCTGCCACCCATCAACGCCACCTGAAGTCTACAGCAGGGTACACGAGCGCTTCCGCACTGCACTCAGGTGAGCACACCCGGCCCAGTGCAGCCGCCCCCCCCAATGCCCACGCTCAGGTGCCTGCTGACAAGCAGCTGCGTCCAGACTTCCTGGGGCCCTGCAGCACAGCTGAAGCAGTCTCCTGTAAACTTTACTGGGTGTGTTGACATTCATTGATTGGCTTGCCCAGAAGGAACAGGCTGGCCGCTAATTGAAATTACTTTTGCAAAATTTAACAGGCAGCAGGGTGAGCTTCACATGTGTGGAGCGTTTCTATTCGACTTGGCTCCAAAGATGCTGCTCTTGACTATGAGGCTGGGTGTGGGACTCCCTGGCGTGAGGCCAGGAGGCTGCCCTGCTCAGGGTGAGGGTGAAGGCCAGGGCCAGGCACACCAGGCGCTCTGGACGGTGATGACACAGGCTTCCCATCCCTCCCGCTGCCCGGTCCCCGCCCACTCTGTTCCTTGGAGGATAATTGCCTGGGACCCCAGCGTTCCTGCCCCCACGCCTCCGTGTCTGGCCCCGTCCTGCCCACGGTGTGGGGTCTCCCTCCCTCAGTGCCTCCCCGCCAGTGCTCAGCTCCCTGAATCTCCCTGCCACCCTGGGGGCCTCCACCCCTAGCCTGACTTTCCCTCTGCCTGAAACCCTCCCACCTCAGCCCCGCCAGGCAGCGCAGCCCTTCCCTGTCCCTGGGGGCTTTCTTCCAACTGCAGCTGCAGGTGGGTAGCCTCTGTCCGGTCCCCTGGGTTGAGACTGGGAGGACCACACCGAGCTCTGTGTGGGCAGTGGTCACCTGGCAGTGACGCTTCCCGTCCACCGGTGAAACAGGCATCAGAGGCTACACACAGGTGGCTGTGGGAGAGCAGCTCGGGCTCCTCCCTCTGCTCAGCACCTGCCGTGGGCAGGGCTGGGCTCACCTGGGAGCCCAGCCATGGCCTCTGTGTGCCAAGCCTCAGCTTTGAGGTTTAGCAGTGATTCCAGAACAAGGAGCTGTTGCTGGGCTGATCTCCCATCCAGCTGGAGGCTGGCAGAGTCTCGTCCTTCCTCGGGGCTGTGGCACGGCTGCTGGGCCTGTGGCCCGCAAAGCAGGTGGGAATTGGGGTGCAAAGACTGCTCCCCACTGGGCTGGGCTGCGGGTGCTGGGCAGAGCTGCAGGGGGCAGACGCCCCCTTCTTCCCAGTACTTTCCACCCCGAGCCTGTCCCCGTGTGGCTTGCCCTGAAGGACGGTGTGGAGCCCAGGGAACCATGCAGGACGGAGGGCGTCGGGGCCAGCGCGGGCTGGGAGCTCAGTGTGCAAGTCCAGGGAGAACCTGCTGGGGCCGGACGCCCACACCCTCCTGACCCCAACATCAGCCCAGTCATGAGGCCTCTGAGCTCGCACTGAGGCCCAACCCCTGGCCCAGCTGGTACCAGCAGCCCGAGGGACCTTAGCATCCCCCCATCACCTGAGCCAGCTTCCAGCACACATCTCCTCCACGCCCACCGAGGGACGGTCATGCAGCAGGAGCGTCATACCAGAGAAGGATGAGGCGAAGCCCCCATGCACACGGAGCTGCTGACTGCTTATCCCCAGTGGCTGAGTGAGGTGGTGGGCTTGTACAGCATCCACCAAACCCCACCAGGATGCCTGGCCACTTTCATTTTGTGAAAATGGAACGACGGCACTGCATGTTCCAAACCACGTGTTCTGAAATATGCTTTTGTCTCAAAGTTATCCTCCGGACCCCAAACGGCCCTGCCCAGGAGCTGCTGGTCTCTGGCGATGACTGGCTGTCAGACGATTCACTGGAGCACCCCAAACCTGCACAGCTGTGGAGCAGGCCACTCCGGCTTCTCCTTAGAGAGAGCAGCAGGCCAGGTGGCAGCTGCACAGGAGTCTGTGTGGCCCTGCCCTGAAGCCAACCTGGAGCCGGTGGAGACTGCAGCTCTCTGGGAGGCAGAGCACCTTGGAAAGTCAGGTGCACACAGCAGGGCACTGGGCCTGGGCTCTGAGGACCCAGGAGGGAGCCATGGAGCTGGCCCAGCTGCAAGGCCTCTCCCTGCTGTCCAGCGTGGAGCCTCAGAAGCCGCAGGAAGCACACACAGATGCCCAGCCACGTGATTTCCTCGAACGTCGGTGAACCTCACCGGTAAGAGTGCACCTGTGGCTCTGGACCTCTCCTGTCGCCCAGGGTGGGGCTGGCGGGGCTCAGGTGAGGCCCATGTGCTGCTGGGCTGTGAGGGACATGGCTCTGCCATGGGCTTGGGGCAGGGAGTCACGTGCTCCATGAGTCCTCATTATTTAAAGCCAGCTCTGGCATGCCGGCAATCCCAGCACTCTGGGAGGCTGAGGAAGGAGGAACACAAGTTCAAACCCAGCCTGAGCAACTTAGTGGGACTCTGTCTCAAATAAAAAGGTCTAGGGATGTAGCTCAGTGTGTAGGCCCTGGAGTTCAACCCACAATACAGAAAACATATAGACAAAAATACCAGCCCTGCAGTCAAATTGCTGGCTACAGAGCCTGAAGGACGATTAGGCATCACTCACACGGCTCGGTTTTCTGAAACTGAGGAGCTAAGGAAAAACCAGCAGGCTTTCTTTCCCTTTAACCTTTTCCCCAGCGCAGGCAGGGCCACCCTGGGAAATAGACACACCCTCCTCTGCCAAATGCTAGGGCAGCCCCGGCCCCGGCTCCAGGACCAGGAGACCCCACACCCACAGCCAGGGGCTGAGAGGCCGCCTTACTGACGGGCTGCAGGGCCAGCTGGCCACCTCCCTCCCGACTCCTTTACGCTTTCTGTTGCATGTACTGTTAGCACACTCCCTGGTCCAAGGGACCACCTCACTACAGCGCTGTTTGTGGTGAACGGAACCACAGTCTGAGGATGAGCAGGGCGCAGTGCTGGGGCACAGGCGGGCACACGTGGGCACCCGGAAGGGGCGGCCTCCAATGCTATCAAGCCCAGAAGGGCACGTGTACTGCAGGGGCCCCACGTGGCCAGTGCCAGCGACCGCCCAACAAGGAGAGCACCGGGCCTTTAAGACTCTGCTTTGCTACTAAATGGAGGTGGCCCCAGGACCCAAACCCACTGGGCCACTGGGAGGAGCCTGAGGTCTGAGATCTGAGGCCCTCGGTAAGAAGGGGACTGAGACCCCAAGGGGGAGTTTCATGGTGTGTGTGCACGTGTGCACCACCACTCTATGACCTACATACACGCGCACAATAAAGCATGTCCACTTGCAGAAGCAGAGATAACACAAACAACACATGCACATCACACGCACATCATGCCTGGACGGAGTGAGCTGTCGTGGTGAGGCTGGACCCATCTGGCCTTCCTGGGGTCACCTGGGCTCCTGCTCCGAGGCCATAGCTCCTGCCAATGAGGAAGCTGTCAGGAGCAGCGTCCCTGCCCACACGTTCTTGACTCTGAAACCACCCTATGGACAGAGCCACTCCTTCCACAGCGTGTGGTGCCCCGTGTTCAGGTCACCGCTCTCTTGCTCTGGTGGCCACATCGTGGCCTTCCGGTCACTTGTGCTCTGGACGAACCTGCTGACTCCACGCCTGCTCCCGCTCTGGCCCCTCACCCACTGCTGCTCTCCCATTCCCTCCTTCCAGGGCCCTCACCAGGAGACCTAGCCGTGTGCAAATGGTCTTCCATCTCACACATGCGACTGGCGTGCTGTCCCAGGGCCACCATCGCCAGGATGTCTTGTCCCCGCTGTCAGCCTTCACAGCACTGGGCTGGCTGTGGGCCTCAGTGCTGGTCACTGCCTCCCAGGGTTCTGCACAACCTTGAGCACGCAGTCACGCAAGCTTCCGGTCACTGACCCATCGCTGCCACTGGCCTCCCAGGGCTGTCAGAGATGGATTTGAGGTGCACTTTGTCTCTGCACGTGGTGGATTCTTCTCCTCCCCAGGGGCTCCCTGATGTGGAGCGGGGCTTGTAGTGTAGACCCCAGCTGGCCCTTGGCTATTACTAGTGACAAAGTACTGTCCCCTCTAAGACAGCTGCTACCTGAGCTAGATCACACAGTCATCCCTGCTTCACAATTATCAACCTAAATCCATCAGTTCTCAAATTGACAAATAAGAGCCAGAGTATGTAGTGTACAGCTGACGTGTGAGATATGTACACACCGACGAGTGTCCAGGTGTGCGTGGCTCCCAGAATCCTCTTCTGTGTGAGCGCACTGGACTGCTCTGCAGTACCCTGCACGAACACAGCAGATTGCTGTCAGCTACTGTCACCGCGCTGCATAATGGTCTCCAGAACCCATTCACCCTGTGAACAGCACCTCCCTGGCCTCCCTGTGCCCTGGCCACAGCGCCTTTGTCCCAGCCATTAGCCCTTGGAGCACTGGGCTCACTGTGGGCCTCAGTGCTGGTCACTGCCTCTCTCCTCCAAGCTGACTGCTGGACTCCACACAGGAGGGAGGTCTGGGGCCTTTCTCTTTCTGTGTTTGACACTGGCTGGATGAAACTGCCTGGTTCACCCACACCATTACAGATGTCAGGATCCCCCTTCTAAAGTGAGGAACAGGACTCCACTGTGAAGCAGTTGGCACAGGCCTTGCACACAAATCCCCCTTGTAGTCCAGTCTTCCTGCTTATGTAGGGGACTCACCGACCTCCTCGCTCACAGCGGGTCTGGCACCATCTGCCTCCCTTTGCAGGGAGCCGAGACACGGCACACGAGAGGTGCCACCACAGGGGTGTCCTGGACAAGTCCCCATGGCACCAACAGCCACGGACAGGAGCCTGCTGGTCGGAGCTTCTGTGTCTCAGCCATTGGTCCTGGTGGCCCAATGCAGGAATCTGGTCTCCTGGCCCTTGGTGGAGTTTCCGAGTGGCATCTCAGGGACAGAGAGCACACAGGGCAAGTGGCACTCAAGGAATATGACAGGTGTGACCTGAGGTCCCACTGTGTGCCAGGGACAGCAGTAGAAGCTACTGGAGATGAAATGTGAGCAAGTCAGGCACAGCCCCACTGGGGCTGAGGGATGCTTTATTTTTGGTACCGGGGATCGAACTCGGGACCTTGCGCTTGTGAGGCGGGTGGCAGAACCACTGAGCTAAATCCCAGGCCCTGAGGGATCCTTTTTACAGCAGGCTGAGCCCGTGCAGCAATGGGCAGGGCTAGGGGCGTGGCTGGGAAGGTGCAGGGTCCTGATGGAGAGGGGCCTGAGGGGCTAGGGCCCAGCCTCAGCCTGTGTCTCTGCCCACAGCTCCCTCCGGCCCCTGAGGGGAAGGCTGAGCAAGTCTCAGGGGCCCTCCCTCTCCCAGGGCCCTGGCCCTCACTTTCGGTACCGATGCATATACTCCTGTGGGTCTGGGAAGTGTAGGAGAAGTCCACACTGCTGGAAACGCTCCCGCGGGAGAATCGGGTGGCAGTGACTCAGAGGGTGAGTGCTGTCATCTGTGTTTGGAGCTGTATTTTTAACCTGTTGGAGGGACAAGTTAGTGGTTCCTAAGAGAGTCACATCCTGCGGATGAGGCGATCGCACACCCCACAGTGTCTCTATCACGTGTAAGGGGGGCCGCAGCTCCAGATGCCGGCATGCTGGGCGCTGCACTGATGATTAAGCCTGACTGTTTGCCGTGTTGGGAAGCAGCGTGCCCTTCATTCCCTGGAGACGTGCGTTGTGAGTCACTGTTCTCACCAGGAGCCCTCTGAAACTTCTGGAGGAAAAACACCACATCCATCCACAGCACTGTTATTACACCGTGAGCCTATTTTTACATCACAGGCAGCACAGTGGAGCTATTCCGGTAGCACAGGTTGGCTCTGGAGTTGGGACAGCAGCTGCTCAGGATGCACCCCATGCGCGGATGACAGGACCTGGAACCTTCTGCTAGTCCTGGGGCCTGAGGCAGATGCGGGCAGGAGCGATGTCCTGGCCTCCCCTCTGGCCCTCACTCTCTCTGGGGATACGAGGGGACTAGTGGAGGGGCGGAGGAGGATAGGCAGCTGCAGCGCCAACAGGATCAGCCCTCCAGGGACTGGTGCAGGTGAAGGTGCCAACACTTCCAGGAGCTCACGAGCTACTGGCTGCGGACCAGAAAACCCTGTGTCCCATGGCCAGACTCCACTGAGGAGCTGGACTTGCCATCCTGATGCCCATGTATGGTAGGCCTGCTGGTGTCCCGAGTAGCAGGCATCCTGTGGCACCGAGAGCTGGGCTCCCCAATCCCCACCACGCAGCTTTGCCACGCACACTGCAGAACCTCAGATACACAGAGCAGAAGGAAATGTGCAGGAGCTGCCTCCCAGTGCTCCAGGGTTCTGCCCATCGGGCGATGCCAGCATCACGTGGCCCTCCCTGGCCTCTCCTCAAGATGTCCCCATGCAACCTCAGGGCAGAGGTCCTGTCCTGAGCCATGCTCGCCATGCCCCAGCAGCAAGGTCTGCCTGGAGAACACGCTTTCCTGTGTTGCACTGGCCCTTGGCAAGGCCATCTCCACCAGGGCTCTGCCCCTCTATCCAGCCCCAGCTCACACTGGAGAAAAACCTCACGAAGAACAGAAAATAAACTTTTGAGCAACAAACATCCCGTCCACTCTCTCGCCCTAACTCACATTTTCCGCAAGTCTTGCCCACCGCCCTGCAGCCACTTGCATGCCCACCGCACTGTCATCTCACATACAAGCCATCTTGAGATGTCAGCACTGTTGGGCGTGAGACAGATGCCTGGTCACACACAGACCACTGAGCTGGCCAGGAGACAACATGGGAATGAAACAAAGCACACGTGGGCAACCGTACAGGCTCCACTGCCCGGGTCTGTGACAGCACGGAATATTCTTCCCGACCATGGAACCTGTGGTCACCTTTCTATCCGCCAAACATCATCCTCCACATACATAAGGTGCGATTAAAAATAGTGTTTATAAAGGGCTGGGATGTAGCTCAGTGGTTCCACCGCCTGCCTTGCAAGCACAAGGACCCGAGTTCGATCCCTGGTACCAAAAAAAAAAAAGGCTAAAAATAGTGTTTAAAATTAATATAAAAATTCTTCCAGTAAAAGACACATTGCCTAACCCTATCCCCCCACCCTCCCCACCCCGCTTCAAACACGGTTAACCCATTGTCCTTGTCACTTTCTGCAGTAGCTGAGGTCTTTAGCTGTGCTGTCCTGCCTGCCTAAATGTCTTGAATGGATTCAAAACATTTCCCTTTCGCAGTCATTTTGACTTTGGGAAAGAACCAGGAGTTGTCTGGGGCCAGATCCAATGAATTAGGTGGACATTCTTTCTGCGAGCCCACCTTTTCAGTTGGATGGCACTGGGCAGCAACAGTCCCTGGATTTTTGATGATACCTCATAAAGACACGAAAGTGTGTCTGTGCAGGGTTCAGAGCACTTAGGGGTGACACGGCTCATGTCACACACAGAGACACAGGTGCTGAACTGCACCCCGACACTCAGGACAGCCCTTTAGGGGTGACTTCCCACAGTGCCACTCATGACGCGTCAGGGAACTACACTCATGATGCTGTCCCTCAGCCTGGACTCCACAGTGCTCATGCACCCCTGAAACGCCAGCATCACCTGCTGGCCACGCGAAGGAGCAGGACACACGGCTGGGGTCTGCAGGAGGTGTCCATGCCATTTTCGGGGAGGAACACTGAGCCATCTCCATCCTCCCTGGTAGCCGTGGCTCCTGATGCCACCCCTCAGACTCCCGCCAGCCCCTACCACTGGTGGCCACCCTGGAGAGCAGGGGTCTTTTGGGTTCCATACTGTGTATTTACACACCCACCATTGCCTTGGGCCAATTTCACACTCATTTCTTTAAAGACCACAACAGGCAGTGTGAGAGTCGAGCTGGCTCCTTGTGTGTGACACATGTGTGTTCTCGTGTTAAATCTCGGCCGGCAGAAGTCAGAAGACTGCCTGGCAACTGGGTGCGCTGGGGATGCCCCCGGGGTCCTGGCTGGTGTGCGGTCACAGGCTCCTGCACTCCACAGCTGATGTCTCACTGCGTTCAGATTCCAAGTCAGTTCAAACATAAATCTGCCTCCACGAGGAACTCATCATTGAGGTCACCATTATTTGGAGAAAAGGAAGACGCCCCCATCACTGCAAAGGCATTATCTGTTTTGATTTATTCAACTTCGTGGAATTGAGAGGAACACAATGTGACACTCAATAACCCTTGGTGAGTGTTTCTCTGTTCAGATAAAAACAAATTAGACTATGTTCTCACTTTAATGGGTGGTGTAAAACATCAGGTATTTTAATTGCTTTTATTCAAATGAGAATACATTTTACATCTAGGGTAATGCTTTATTTTCCATCTACCAGTCGTTTTGCTTTTTCATCATTATTTATGTGCTCTAGTTACCATACATATTGAGTATGTTTCAATCTATTCTTGGAGATCACTGGCTATAAATTTAAGTATATGCTATGAGCTCTTAAATGTTTTCACCGTTTAGTTTTTAAAAATTCCATACTCACATGTAATGGTAGGTATATTAGTTTAGTACCTGACATTCCAGTATTATTTAATATGTTTTAGTAAATGCATATTTCATTTTGCTTTAACATACAGTGGCAGTTTTTGCTGGCAAAATATTCTAAAATGAACTTCCTCACAGTGATAGAAATTGTTTGGATACACCTGGCTCATTTCGTTGTATGTCTGCTTCAGTATATGATATTTATGTTTTAATTTTATTTTACAAAAGAAACTTATACAGAGTGAACATAAGTTCTGAGTTACAAGTTAGTGGTGACCATATGCATATTTTACAAGATCACTCTTTCATATACAGTATGTTTCCTTTTCTTTTTTCTTTTTGTTACAGGCTGTTTTCTTAAAGTTGAAAATATTATGGCTTTATTGGCAGTGAATGTGAAAAACAAGCTCACAGCCTTGTATACAAGCAAATCAGCACCTGGAATCAAATTTGATTTCAATTATTATCCTGATTTTTCTTTCCGATATAGGACTTGAAAAATAGTATGTCCTCCTTGACATGTGGATTTTTTCTGTTCTTTCCTTCTCGCTGGCTTACGCATCACGGTGTCAGGAGTGCCCTTTGCCTCTGTAGCCCTGCTCCATGCTGGCATGCCGCTTCCCGCTCTGTAACTGCACAGCCACAAAGCAAGCACAGCCATTAACCACCGTCCTTGAGGCAGCATAAGCTGGGTCACAAACTCATGTCTACTGTGGGATGACTACTTATTTCCTTAGCCCTATTAACCAGCTGACCGTAAGCTGGTTGATTACTTTGGTGTCTTCCAGTTGAGAAGTTGCCGACAACAAACTGAATAATTCTGTCTTGCTGATTTGATTTTGCCTATTCTTTGTTTAAATTTTTTAAAATGTTTTTATTCACACACGTTTTTAGTGCATGATGTTTACATTCACCTTAGCAAGTAGGGACGTGCACTGAACATATTTTGATTCTTTTTATTCACTTTCTTATCCCTCCTCCCTCTGTCTCTAGATTCCCTTCACCCATTTTCATTACTATTATTAAATTTTTAGTTCACGTTTGCAACCTATAATAGTTATATTCATTGTGAGTAACTGGTACATGCATGTAACACATGTTAAATTTTCTAACCCCTCCACTGTTGGTTATACTAGCTAAATCTTGGACACAGCCTGTATGTCCATCAACAGACGAATGGGCAGAGAAAATGCAGTATCTATACAAAAGGGAATACTACTGGGCTATAAAGAAGGATAAAGGAATCAATTGTAGGAAAATGGATGCATCTTGAAAACATAATGCTAAGTGAAATAAATAGGACACAAGCTTATCAACTGCATGGTTCTCTCATGTGAGAAATCCAAAATACAAATAAAGGGTAAAATAAAAGAATGATGAAAGGAAACAGACAGATCTATTTAACATATGGTATTTTCAAAGGCAATTTAAGATTGCAGCACACATAGATAAATGGGCATTTGCAGCTATGCCGTGTAGGCACTCTGGGGAGTCAGCTGCCTAGAGTGTGGCTTCCGCATGGCCCCCAGGCTCGGGACGACAGCCGGAAGTCAGCGTCCATGGGTGGCTGCCGGTCACGGATCCTCGCATTGCGGGGCAGCCAACGCGGAGCTCGGGGAGGACACCGGGTCAGAAGCCGAGTCTGCTCCTGCACTCTCCGCTGCGCCAGGGACTATGAAGTTTTGCTGTCCTGGCCAGGCAGGGAGCAAACGAGGGGACCCAGCTCCTCGCCATGCAGTGGGTAAGAGCTGAGTGCTCAGAGGTGCTCCGACTGCACAAGTGGAGGCTACGGGTTCCGCTCCGTCTGCCCCCGGCACCATGCAGAGCTTTACTCGGCAACACCCTCAGCATGCTCAAAGCCAGCTTGGGAACTGGTGCCCTTTCTATCAGTGAAGGGTATTTTAATTCATTTAATTCACACGTACAGTTTTAACATGATCGTTACAGCCGCTGGTGTTCACTGGGAGTCTCGAGGAGTCCCCCTGACACGTGGAACCACCCAGGACTGGCATGTGTGGTCGTTCCTGAGAGCTCCACTGGGCCACATGTCACTGCACGCTCAGATGCAGAATCACCCAGGACGGGTCTGTGCCCACGAGATGCCTGCTGGGACCTGGCTCGTGCCTCAAAAGGGGCCTCGCTCCCTGGTGCCTCCACAGCAGAGGAGTGCCTCCCTGCCTGTCCCAGAGCGGGCATCACTTCCACTGGCCTGCAGGTCTGCACCTCCCGCATCCCAGCCCAGTGGTAACGGCTTCACACCACCTCCCCTGGGAAGCTCGCTGTCACAATCACAGTGGGGCCCATGAGTTCAGTGGCCGTTTCCAGGGATCTGATCCCTGGGACTCTGGGTTGCCGCTTGCGCTGAGGACCCAGGACTGTGGCTCGGGTAATTCTGCTCACTCGTGTGGGTGCACTTGGGCTTGACACTCACAACCCACTTCCCACATGCAGCCCATATGTGCCTCCCCTCTCCACCGCCCCACAAGCAGCCTGGCCTGGGCCCTCTGAGCTGAGTGGCCCAATTCCCTTCCCTCTTCCTTCTTGTGAAATTGCTGGCCCCAGTAGTTTGTGATAAGTCTCCAGAACCAAAGCCTTTGAGTGACTTATGCTTGCAAGTCTGCAGTCAACTGTTTTCTCTTTCGTTGTAGGGGCCGAGGGCAGATGAGTCAGGGAGGCTTCCGTAAATGTTTATTTCTTTTTCCTCTCAGTACTCACAAGCTACTTAAATGCTATTATCATGATTTACTCACAGGAAACTATGGAATGAACTGAACTTTACTGGGAATCATTCTTATTGTATGTGAATGTCATTTATTTATGAAACTTTTATTTTTGATTGACATGTAACTGCAAGTATTAAGAGGCCTAGCTGGACACTCTGATAAATGTATGGAATGTGGAATGACTGAATCTGGCAGTTTTTAACCTCAGGGCCTAAATGGCTATGTGATGTTGATGGGAGACTGGGAGTCTTCGGAAAGGGAGGATAATCTAGGAAATAAAGGTTACCAGTCACAGAGACATGGCTTGCCAATGTCTGCCCTTCCTCTAAAGGGCAGCACAGCAGGGAGGGAGGAGTGAGGTCACATCCCCACCCCAGCACCAGGTGTCACCGACCCACAGTGATGGGGCAAGGACCTGAGCTCAGATGGGCTGCACCCCCAGACCACCTGCCTCCATTCAGGTAGGGCGCCCCCATGGTCTCACTCTGGAGACTGCACCCATGGGGACCGAGGGCAGGGTGTCCCCACTGTGTCTCAATGCACAGCTCTGGCTGGGCACTGTTCAAAGGGGAAAGAAAAAAGACCAAGACTAAAGGCATGAGAGAGGCCTGGGAGGGGCAGACCCCTGCTCAGCACAGTGGAGATGGGGGACCTGCTCCTGGGACCCCAGGCCACACCAGACACAAGATGACCCAATGCTTCCTTGTGGATGAGCCAGACTTCGCCTAAATATTACTGGAAGAAAAATTAACTCACAACAACTTCATCATGATTAAAATTGCACCTGCTAAGGTGTTATTCCTTTCAAAGTGTTGGAAAGTTTAAACCTTCCTGAAAAAAAAGGTTTTCTAAAATTTATGTGGGAAAAGCAGGCTTTTAAGAAATGATGGTCACAAAAGAAAACTCAAGTACTAGCAGCTGTAAGCCATGAAATTTTAGTTCCTAAAAAAATCTGAAGAACATCTGTAATAATGTTTATAAAATTTGCAAAGGAAATCACTGAACCAGATCATATTTTTGACCAGTAAAATGCAAAGGAAGGGACAAACATTGCTTGCCAGCTGGGCCCAGCCCCTGATCAGCCCCAACCTGGGCTTTGTTCTGGAATGGATTCTGACATTAAGGATGCCTGGGGCACAGGAGGTGCTCAAAAACCTGAGGGGGATGGAGGAATGGGCAGGTTCAGTCTGTTTTCACCAAGCAGGAGACACTCGGTGGACGGCTCTGCCCTCGGCCTGTTCCCCAGAGCACGGAGACACCAAGGCCCTGGCACCTGGGCTGGGACACTTTCTGCTCTCAAGGAGGGGACATCAGCAGGGCGTCCAGAGAGGGAGGAGGTGCTGGAGGGAGATGGAGCCCCACCCCTTGTCACTCCCCAGCTGCACCCTCCTGCGCAGAGTCCCCACAGTGAGCGGCCCCGGTTTCCAGGCCCAGGAGCTGTCTCTCTCCCAGCCCCAGGTCACCGTATTTTCAGGGGCTGAGGCTGCGAGCACAGAGCCTTGCCGCCCTGGCATTTCCAGAGCGAGGTGCACAGATCACACCTCCGCTACCCACCGCAGCCAGAAACGTGGGGTGAACCTTGGACGCGAAGTACGCATGAAGACTCACTGGCCCCTGGGTGCATGGGCCAAACTCACATTGAGTCCCCACGGCATCCGGGTGGGAGGAAGAAGGCGCGCCTGTCCCCACTGTCAGCTCCACCTGGCAGGACATGGTTAGTGGCCGTGGCCTGACTGGCCAGGGCTGACCCCTGCTCCACAGGAACCCCAGGATGGCGCCGGGTGGCTCAGAGGAAACCTGGCCACACAGAGAATGCCCTCAAGTGTCCTCTTAATGATGGCCTCACTGCAGAGAGGAGGGAAACATCTTGGGATGAACAGACCAAAACTCAGCATCCCTGGGTCCTGCTGGGCCACACCGTGAGGCCTGGGGTCACTGGCACTCAGGACCAGGCAGCATGGGGCGACCAGGGTGGAACCTCCCTGTACAGAGCCCGACTGAGCCAGGCCTGACTGGAAGCGGGCAGGTGGGCAGCATGGGGGAGCCAGGCCATGGCCACCGCCTGACCCCGAACATGCTGCCTGTCTACAGTTGGCCCTCTGCTCCCCAGTTCTGTGTGCTCTGAGCTCGGGGTGGCAATGGCCTGCGGCATCTGACGCACACTGCCCTGCACCCACACCTTGCCAGTGCCTGGTGTCTCGGGGACAGTGGTCCCTGGTCATCACAGTGTGCACCCCACAGGGGCCAGGCCCCACACGACACTCACTTGCCTGCCATCCACAGCAGCCTCACCTGCGAGGCCAACCCAGCTCTGCACGGCAAAGACAGGGTGGTGGCACTGGACATCACCAGGCACTGCTGGGAAGTGGCTCTCGGCACAGCAGGCCACACCAGGACATCTGTGGGCAGCACAGCTCAGTGCCACACACGGGCGCCCACGCCTGTGAACCCCAGGAATGGGGCAGGTCTCCCAGCAGAGCCATACACGACAGTCCCACCACCCACCACGGGAGGCGCCCCGCCCATACTGTGTTGTGAGTCACCCACCACGTCCCGTGTGCCCAGGGTCCTCATGCTCACATCACTGCCTCTCAGTTCCACAGCAAATGTGTGGGCCCTGCCCAACTGCCGAGGGAACAGAGGATGAGGGACAGTGACCTGCGTAGACAGGAACACTCAGGGCCAAAGCCGCCACACGGGGCCCACAGCCAGCAAGGGGCAGGGCAGACGGCTGCAGGACAGCCACACCTCTGCTTCCTGCACACCATGTCCCCACCCAGTGGTCAACTGCCAGCTGCACCTGGGTCTCAGGCCAGAAAACAAACGCTTACAAAGCAAAACGCCACAGCAAATCTACACCCAACACAGGATGAAAGTGCACACACAGTCCTCAGGTTACTTACAGGAAGCGTTAGTTACATGTGGTGGATTAACTAATGGTGAACTTGCAACATCCAGGTGAAGTGAATCAGGGTGGTCTGGGTGTGGAAGACCCCCCTGAGGATTGTTACCAATAGCCGTAAGAGAGAACTGGAGGGGAAGATGGTGGCCTGTTGATTTTCTAGGAGAGGCTTGCTGCGGCTGGTTTTCCTGATGCAAACTTGGCTATTCTCTTCAGAGGAGGAGCCTGGGGCCTCACTGTGCCTGGGAATGGCTTCTGTTCTCCTGAGGGGAGCTCTGATCTTCACCGTGAGCATCACTTCCTGGCTCCAGTATAGCTCCCTCAGCCTGGTGGAGTAGGACCTTCACCCCACCAGCGTAGGTTTTCTGGCTTCCACCACTGGCCTTTGGGCCCTAGGTCCAGATCCTCGATACAGACAAGCAAGAGACTTTGCTGTGGGCTCTAGGGCACTGCCTTGGACTCTAAGCCTTTAGCTGGACTTGTGTGGGGCAGTGCTGTGGGATCCAGGCCCGAGGCTGGATTCTTTGGGCCTCTAGTGTGTGGCTAATCTCTTGCACTCCTCCATACTGACTTTTGGGTAAATATCATAATCCTACAAATTGTGTCCTATATTAAATGTATTCCCTTGCCAAAACCCTGACTACAACATCACTAGCTTATGATGTTTCTGGTGTTCTGACAATTTTAAAGCCCACTTCATTGTCCATATCACAGCCTCTGTTCCTGAGGATATAAGGAGTAAATTCTGTATTTCCTCCAGGGAGTGGAAGCAGACTCCATAATCAACCTGCATCCCTTTACTGAGAACAGCCCCTTCCTGTGTCTCTGCTGTCCCCGTCAGCAGTGTGCACTGTTTCAGCCACTGCTCGGTTCACATCTGGGGGTGCGGCGTCTGGGCTCAGCCTCCCCACACAGGCCCGGGACAGGAAAGTGCACCAACTTTGCTAAGTGAGCAGTATGATTCCGGGTGCCCGGCTCTACACAGGAAGCTGCCAGGCCTGTAGAAGGGCCCAGGCCTGGTGCCCGTCTCTGTGCCTGAACCCAGACAGGGCTCACAAACCACGGTGGCTTCCCCCAAACCACACTCATGGCCTCCACTGGGGAAGGCAAGCCCACTGTGGAGGCTTCCTGTGCGGCCTGGCCCACAGGGTGGCCTGGAAGGGCCTGGAGCCCATTCTGCTCGCCACACAGGACCAACGCTTGGCAAGCTGCAGAGCATGGCACGCTCCGGGGCAGCAGACGCATCAGCATGGGACGCCGGGGTCTCTAGGTGGCACTGGTGAGCGGGCCGGCTCCTACACGGCCCTCACAGATCGCTGTCGACCATGGGCCTCTGACCTCCCAGGCCTGCTGCTGACAGAATCTTCCATGAGCAAGCCAAGAGCACGGCAAATCTGGCTCTTCCTGAGAGCACTCACGCCCACCCTCCTGGCATGACCTCCTACCATGCTGAGCCAAGGCACAGGGGCCCAGCCCTGGGAGACACTCAGCTGGGCCCTTACAAATCAAGGCAAGGCTCTATCCAAGTGTGCTATGCATGGTGGGAGGCACGGACATGCTCACAAACTGCTGTGATACAGACTGTCCACAAAGTTCGACCTTTTCATTTATTACTCCTCATAATTTTAGCAACAATGCCATAAAGCTAAACCCACTATAGTAGACCAAGAATAACATCCTCTCCTTTCTTTCAATACCTCCAGGGACAAACTGCATATAAATAAGCGCATTAAAATTCCACACAATTACAGAATACATTCACCAAGGGGCTTGGCTGGCTATTTTTACTGTGGCTCTGGGAAAAAATAATAATTCCTTAAGTGAAAAACTAGAGCACTATGAGTCCCTGCTTAGTGGGTGACAGGGCTGGATTAATGCAATGCACAGAACCTCATGACTCCAGCTGCGTTTCCAGCTCTGCGCCCCAATACATAGGGGCTGTGTCCCTCAGCGGGCGGAGCTGTCACACAACAGGACCCAGGCAAAATCAGACACTGTCCTGACAAGAAGCACACTCTGCACAGCTGGGAAAGGTCATGGAAGATTTGCTTTCTTGGACAAGAGACAGCCAGGCCACAGAAAATCCCGCTGAAGCAGAAAGTCAGACGGCAGAGCCAGCTCCATCCTGCCCCAGTGCAGGGTAGCAGTCCTCACTGCCCCAGAGACCAAGTGACAAGGGACACACACAGGGCTGTGCAGGGGTGGGCAAGGCTTGGTGGTGTGTGCAGAGGGCATGTGCAGTAAGCCTCATCAAGGTGTAGATCTAAGTCACCTGCCTCTCAGCCTAGGCCTGGGTATGGTGTCCCAAGCAGTCCAGAGAGACAGAAACGTGGAAACATGAGACTGACCATGTCCCTGGCCATGAGACGTGGCTCCCCAGGGGCTGCACCAGGCCCTGCCGTCACCGTCCCTGACATGATTGAGGACTGCTGCCACCCAGCTATGGTGATGCACAGCCAGGAGGTGGCAGTGGCATCAAGGTCTCACAGGGAAGCCGTGGCCTGCTGGCAAGTCCTGTGCTGGCTGGCTGGACCAGGCTCACAGCAATCGACGACCAGCACAGAGCCCATTTTCACTGCTGCTTGAAGTTAGGAAGCTTCACAAGAATCCCTCACACTGCAACTGAACTCCTATAACCACACCCAAGGCTGCCAACCCATGCAGGAGGACATGGGTCTGACACAGCCTGAGTCTCCAGCGCCCAATCATGAGGTTCTGTTGATAAAAGTAGGGATTTCTCTCTCACACACAAATCCAGATACAAAAGTTAAGCACACTACACACATGCAGGCACATGAGCTATTCGGCTGCTGTGTGTCTCACTGATGACCCCAGCAACAGAAATCTGTGCGTTGCAGGATCCAGGTGACATTGGCAGATGGCTCTGTGGTCAGAGACACCCTTGGGAGCAGCTGAGCTGTGCTCTGGGTCCCACGAACCAGTGCCAAAGCAAACAGCTTCCCAGGAGTCCCTTGCCATTCCCAACACCCTCCGCACACTGCTGAACTACACCCTTTCCTCAAAGGAAAAGGACAGGAGCTGCCTAAGACACTAAAGTAGTGAATTGACGCCAAGATGGGACGAGCAAAATAACCCAAATCTTGAAATTTACAACAGTTCCAATGGAACTTAAAGTCCTCAAGTTTTCCCCACGTTCTCTGCCAAATGTCTTCTTCTTTTTTTTTTTCAGTACCAGGGATTGAACTCAGGACCTTCTGCTTGCGAGGCAGGTGTGGCGCCACTGCCCTAAATGCCTGGCTCTCGCCAGTATCTTCTTAGTCATGCACTTCCTTGCTTCTAGAGAGTCCAGCCGCAGCTGCTGTCCTCGAGCAGGAGGCAGGTGGCCTCACCTCTCAGGGATGACCTCATGTACACTCAGCTTCCCACAAGCACGGACAATGACACAACACTCAGAGAAGGTTCCGTACCTTTGAACAGGGTCAGTCCATGCAAGCTCCCTTTGATTTTGATCAGCTTCATTTCCATGGGGCTGGCCCGACCTTCTTTCTACACATGTCCTTTGGGGAACGGGAAGGAAAGTTCCCACTAAAGTGATCCCTAAAGTGATCAACACACAAGAAAATAAATGGCACAGTGGTTGGCTGGACAGTCAGGAGCAGAAGCTCTAAGGGCTTTGAGTGGCCCTTACCATGGGCGTCTGCGTGGCATTAGTCTGCAGCCCCTGGCCAGGGAGGAAGCAGAACACACAGGGTCTGTGCTCTCAGCAGCACGCGGACAGGAGGCGCTATGTAGAGCCAAGGCACGGCCACCTGCCCCAGTCAACAGAAGGAGCAATTTCTACTTTAGACACCCCAGAAATGTGCAAGAATGGCTACAC
Organism: Heterocephalus glaber; assembly: GCF_000247695.1. Next base: position 679,555 of record NW_004624861.1, on the reverse strand, counting down.
TAGCAATCCAAAGTTGTTGAAGGCACAGATGTTTTTCAAGTTATCGAAGGTACTTACTAGTGGTAAGTCAGCCACAGATAAGGTCAGCAATCTCAAGCATCAGAAAATGAGACACTTAATCTAACGCCTACCGCACCTTGAGGAAGACAATGGATTGTACAGATGTATACACGCACACACACATGCACACGCAAATGCACAGATGCGCATGCACACAAACAGGTGCATACACATGTGCACACACAGGCACAGATAGACACACATGTGGGTATGTGCACGTGCACACAGATACACATGTGCACACAGATGTGCACACACATAGATGTGCAGGTACACACATGGTAATATGCATGTCCACATGCAGAGGTGCATACATACATACACACAGATGCACAGATATACACGTGCACACACAGATGTACATTACACACATAAGTATGCATGTGCACAGACTGGCATACACACGCATACAGATACACAGATGTGCATGCACACACAGATGCAGTCACACACTCACACGTGCACACACACACAGGATTATATCTATGCAGAGCGAGGGGCCTGCTTCTCCTCTCAGTGTAATGCAGCACGATGGTGCCAATTTTTTACTTGCCTCTTTTATAAAAAAGTAAAAAATGCAGGCATTAGCCACAGAGGAATTATGCCGTTTGGTTGGCAACTGTAACCTAGTTCAAGTCCACCACCCTGAGGAAGAGGCAGGATGCCCTGTGGGCTGGACTCTGCACACCGAACTTGGGCAGCAGTGACCCCACCTCTCTGGTGCCCGGCTTCCCTGCTAACCTGTAGTCTCCCTCTTGCATAGTCCAGATGTTCTTGAGGAAGAAGAGCGCTCCTGAGTCAGGGAGCACCCAGAAACCCCCTGGGAAGACGCCATGCTGGGACTCTGCTCTGTGGTGTGTGTCCCTTACCCCGGCCAGATGTGAGTGATCTAAAGGCTGCGTGACTCTGTCGCGCTGAGAGCAGGTTGGCAGCGGACCCTATTGTGTTGCTGCCTCTGTTTCTTAAAAATCTATTATTACTTTTAGACCTTCATAAAAATCATTCTTGGCAAGGAGGAAGTGCAACTGAAAAGAGCTCAAAAAACACACCGTGCATTGCCCCACTGGCTGGAGACTAGGCCCATGCAGCTCTTGAGGGGTCCCTGAAAGTTGGTGCCAAACCAGCACAGGCCAGGGGGTGGGGAGGGGCGCTTCACCTCAGCAGGCCCGACAGAGAGGGGCAGCTGCGCTTCCCCGCAGCCTGGGCCCTGAGACTTGGCGTCCAGCCCTCCAGAGGAAGGTCTGTTCCAGCCGCAGAGGGGCACAATGACCGTCTCTGATGTGCAGTCTGCACGTGACCTGAGTCTCTGAACCCTTCCCTCCTCTTTGAGCCAGTGTCCTGCTCACCCCCAACACCGTGAGCACCCAGCAAGTGCCCTTCTCAGGGGCACCTGGGACACCTTCCTGGACAGGTGCTCCACACAGGGGATCCTCACTGTGCAAACCTGAAGGCCCAGGGGGCCTGAGGATGACCCAGAGCCTACCGTGCACACAACGCTACAGAGCAGCTCCCTCGGGCAAGACTGGATGGACCACAGAGACCAGTGCCCTGGGTCACGTGCCAAAGGGACGGGCGAGGAGCAGACAGAGAACTTGGGGCCTTGGGCAGACCCGACTATGGGAAGAGCCACCAGAGCTCGCTCGGCCCGCCGGGCCTTCCCAGGCCATCATCACACTAGACAGACGGAGATGCTGCGCACACCCCCGGCCCCGCGCACGGCACTCACGGTGGACGTGGGTACTAGCCAAGACCACAGTGCTGGCCTGGGCAGGCCCTGCGGAGGTCGGTGCTGGTGCTGAGGCGGTGCCGTGTTCAAAGGCTGTGCTGGGGCCCGGCCGTGTCTCCTAGCTGCCTCGTGGCTCTGCTGTGTACTCACCTGCCCTGCGGCCCTGCACCAGGCACATTCGGGGCTTGACTCCCTGGAATCCTCCTAGGGCTAACATGTGGTCGAGGGGAGAAGGCACATCGCAGTCCTGGGCACAGTGTGGGGCACGAGGTGACAGCCGCCCACCCTGGGCTGGGACCAGCATGCCAGCTATGGTCGCGTCCCGCTGAGCCCCCAGCCACACACACTGCCACCATCTACAGAGGACGCTGCTGCTGTGTGTCTCAGCAGCACCTGCATGGGAGGCGACACTGTGGGGCCAGGAGCTAGGCTGAATTGGCTGCTCCCTGTGGGGACTTGGTAGAGGCCCTGAGGGCCAAGGCCAGCACAGAGGGACCGGGGGGCAGGGGCTGCACCAAGGTAACAAAGAGCGAAGCCCATCAGGCGCTTGTCTAGTGCAGACGCAGAGGAAGAGGAGGAGAAGGGAGGAAAGGAAGAGCGAGGGCGGGGAGCAGAAGGGTGGGAGAGGGAAGAGGGGCAGGTGCATGGGACTCGGCACAGTCGCTGCTGCGTGCTGCCTGTCCTGCAGGGAACACAGACACAGGCCTGTGGGTGGGGACAGGGGCTGCCCGAGGCCCCTGGAGTCCGGCACAGGAGCTTCACCAACCCCTGCGTCAAAATGCAGACAGTGCTCAGCCGGCAGGAGGGTAAGGGGCGGGGGCGAGGAGTGTGGAGCCCGCAGCAGAGCCACGTGCGAGTCTAAGACCGGAGCCCAGAGCCTGGGGTCTGGAGCTGATGCCTCCAGCCCAGAGCCCAGCCTTCTCCCGGCTGGGGGCTGACGCCCCAGGGTGAGGTGGGAGGGGCAGGTGCCGGGACCCCCATCCTGAGCTACTGATGAGAACCAGCCATAGATGAGGCCACACGGAGGGAGCCGAGAAACAGGGGCTGAGCACAAGACGTCCCCACCTCCCCTCCAAGAAAGGAGCAAACCTCACTGTGGCTTGCTTCCTTCTGTACTCGTGACTGAGCCCAGGGCGTATCACCACTGAGCTATACCCCAGCCCTTCGGATTTTTAAGTTTGGAGACAGGGCTTCACTATATCACTAAGTTGCCCAGGCAGGGCTCAAACATGTGATCCTCCTGCCTCAGCCTCCGGAATGCTGGGATCACAGGTGTGCACCACCATGCATGGCTCACGTGATAGATTTTGAAAGGGAAGAGATGGTCCATGAAGCTTCAGGGCTGGAGCCCTGGAATTCCGGGGCCAGAGTATCACAGGAGATCAAAGAAGGCTGATCCAGTGGAATGAGTTGAGGCACAGTGGAGACCTTGCGCCCACTCCAGGGAGCTGCAGAGGCAGAGGACCAGGCCAGGAGCCCGGGACCTCCCACCTGTCTGCGGCCTCTGCATGCTTGGCTCCATGGGGTCACAGAGTGGCGTCCCGCGGTCTCCTCCTCTGGGCACCCTCAGAGCTGGGCCTGTGACTCACACAGACACAGCCCTGCCAGGGAGGCGGAGACGCTCTGGACCTGGGGTCCACGCTGCAGGCCATGCAGTCCCCTTGTCCTGGGGAGCGGACATGCTCCTGCCCCAGAGAGTGCATGGGCAAGTTCTCGAGGACTGAGCCAGCTCAGTGCTGCAACCAGGACTGAAAACGAGATCTTGTGAACTCACAAGAAGATGAATTATATTAAAAATTATGTTAAAATCACAATTAGTGGGCACCAAATGCATCTGTCCCCGGTGACCCCACGCCAGGAGCGCCTGCCTCATAGCCATGCGCTTCCTGTCCTGGCTCATCTCCTGCCCTGGCCTGCGGCCCAGGACACTGGTGGCTGAGTGTTTACACTGGGGGTGGTGACAGGCAGCTCTGAGTCTGCTCCCCCTTCCACAGCCTGCAGCCTCCCAGCAGCCCCTCACCACCAAATGCCCAAAGGTCTCCAAATGACAGGAATGCGAGGAGGCCATGGAGACTTGCAACCAGAAACAGCTTACAGTGCCAGTCCCCACAACCTGAGCTGATGCCCCGGGGTTTCCACCATCCACTCGGAGACTCCCACCCATGTCAGGTCCTCAGCAGGGTCCCTCACTCTGGAGCACCACAGTGGACTCCTCCCCGCCCCTCGCTCACCGCTGCCTAGCGACTGAGGCTGGACCTGGTGGATGGGGTGGTTGCCTAGCAACCTGCCTACACTGCCTCACACATCCCTACCTTAAATATCCTGCTGCAGGGGAAGCGTTTTTGGAAAGTTCCGCCGAGTGTTTTTAGAATGACTTCCTGAGGTTGCCAGATGGCGGCACGGGCTGCTGGGAGCAGGTTGAGTCCCAGCAGCAGCTGCCCTGGTGATATTCCAGGAAGCAGAGGGACCTTCTCAAAGCTGTGCCCCCACCTCAGACCAAGGGACAGGCGGCGTGGAGAGAGCACCCATCCATGCCACAGGCACATCCTCCTGAGCATGTGTGTCAGCGTGTGCCACACCGAACTAGGCAAGCCAGGCACTCAGGGACCTGAGGACAAGGGGCCCTGCTCAGAAACCAGCATCAAGCACAGACACGGTGACCAAGGGGCCCACGCCAGCTCTGACCACAGACAGGGTCACTGGGGCATCCTGGGTCACACAGCCTGGCTCAGGGTGGAATAGATCTGGGGACTCAGCTGGCCGTGGGGTCCTGAGTGGGGAAGGCTGCAAGTCCAGGGCAGGCAACGATGGCTCAGGGTGGCTGCACTGCAAGAGAGCACTCAGTTGGCCCAGTCCGCTATAGGCGCCATCGGGACCATCTCGGTGGCAAAGTTGTCCCAAATGTAATTACAGTACCCTCGCCCCCCCTGCTCCTCTACAGAGAAGCTGGGGACTCAGGAGCATAAGCACTCAGGAGGCTGCAGTGTCTGCTGGCTGGCCTGGTGTATGTGGGGCTCTGGCTTCCACTTCCTGCGGGTGAGGGGAAAACGGCAAAGATCAGCACTCCGAGACTTGTAGGAAAGGGGCAGCCACCCACGGGAACCTCAGAATGCGGCCCTACTCTAAGGGACAATGGGGATTCTTCCTCACCGCCCCATCGGGGTGTTCAGAGACTAGATGGGGTAAGGGGAAGGAAAGCCCCAGGTAGAGGGGAGAAAACGGATCAGAGACAGGAGCTGCCCAAAGCTGGGCTGTGCAGGATGCAGTCTGAGCTGGAGCCTGTCTGGAGGCAGGGCGCTGGGCCACTGGGAGTCTGAGGGCCGGGCCCTGACCCAGGTGGGTCTGTCTCTGTCACCACCACCACCCCAGCCAATCTGCGAGATTTAGATTTGGAGCCGGGACACAGCCCCAGCCCGGCCCCGGGGCACTGCAGACACCAGAGGAGAAACCGATGCTGAGAAGTAAAAGCTCACGGATGTCTCCAGCAGGGGACAGTGCTGGCCCGGGCCCAGGGTCAGTGGCCCAGCCTAGACATTCTGAAGCCAAGGTTGGCAGGAGTTGGTGAGTCCCTGAGGGTAGAGGGGAGGGTGGCATTGGAAGGGACTTCTGCTCTGTGTCCTGCCAAGTGAGATGCAGGCTGCTGGTCCACAAGAGCCCGGAGAGGAGGGGACCAGGTGCAGGAGGAAAGGCGGTGGGACCCCCTGCAGCGATGTGCTGAGCTGAGCCGAGCAGTAAGGGAGGCCTGAGCTGGGGAAGAGCTCTTGGCCCTGCATGCAAGCCCTTGGGCGCCAATAAGCAAATGAGGGTTAAAGGAAGCAGTGGGAGGAGAGAACCCAGGGGAGCCTTGGACACCTGAAGAACAGTCGTGTGTCCCGTGCACCCATCACGGAGCATAGATGGGGGGCCTGAGGCCCATCACACCCACTGCCTCACGGCAGGCGACAGGCGCCCAGGGCCCACGCCGGCCTGAGCCTCCCCCCAGTCCTGCCCAGTAGTGCCGGAGGAGGGGAGGGGAAGAGAAGCCAGTGACGCCCTGGGCGAGGTGAGGTGCTGAAGGCATCACCCCTGCTCTCATGACGCCCAGCCCCGATCCCAGCTGTGGGATGGATGCCTGTGCGCTAGTTTTCTTAGGAAATCAACTCTGTTCGAAAGGCAGAGAACAAAGATGAAGCAGTAGCACGAGAGCCGCAGCTTCCCTCTACAGGGGCATTTCTAAAGGACAGTGTCAAAGCGGAGAGGCACTGGTGCTGGATTCCCGGGGTTCGAGAAGGAATGCATTGTACAGATTAAAGGCAATCACAGGAGAGCTCCCAGCCACTCCCGTGTTGGAAGCAAAGGTATCTGCTGTGGCTGTCAGCCGGGACCCAGTTCTGGCTTCACTTGTGCTTGTGATGAAGGAAGAAGGACCGAGAAGCCAGCAGAAGAGGGCACATGAAAATAAAAATGTGCTTAGCTGAGTATCTTAGTGTTCCGACTCATTTTCTCTGTCTTGTCTGGATAAGGGAAGTACTTGATACGCAAATGGTTTCCACTGGAGCTGAGCAACACTGGTTGCTGTGACTGGCTGGGATGTCGAGATGTGCACACAAATGGACCCCAGGGCCAGCTCGTCCCTGCTGCTGCCACGGATGTCCACACAGTCGGCCTCCGGGGCCGGCAGCTCTCTGACCTCTGCACCAGCACCGTTGGCTCTGTTGTGCATATCCAGTTTGCATGAGTGACGTTTGCAGTTATTCAAGATACCCCTTCCCTACCTGGATGCACTGACTCTTTAAAATATCCAAAAGAAGCCATCTGATTTGATGTTGGTACAGAACCACAGGATTCAGATTTTACTTCTCTGAGTGCTTCTTCCCCCTTTTTATACTTTCTTTAATAAAATTATTTTTTAAAATAAAACGCAGAAGAAAAGCCCCAGAGAAGAAGATTGCCCCACGTGTGGAAGCGTGGTGAAGAGGGGACCGATAGTCTGGCCACTGTCCATAGCCACCGCACATCTCCCAGTCCCTGACTCTGTGGCCAAGGCAAGTCCTGGAAAGTCCTCATTCAGGTGTGAGGGCCTCAGCACGTGAGGTTTTCTCATGCACCAAGAGCTGCCAAACATCACAGCAGGTTTAATAACAACGACTCCAGGCATCTGCCGCAGGCAGGACTAATGATGTGACAGTAGTGTGCGTGGCCACAGGAGTTCCCCTAGGATTTGCATCCCAAGGTGTCTATGAAAAGTTAAAATGAGACACTGACTTCTACCCTTCACTTAACGTCGGTTACTTAAATCTAAAGAGAAGACACCAGCTGTCACAGGCCTCACTTTAGATTCACTGGGGCCAGAACCCCAACCCCCCACGCTGGCCGGCTCTGTGGTACACTCTAAGTGACGTAGGGAGGTGTGCGGCATGGTCGTCTGACGCCTGGCAAGCTGTTTGTGGCTTTTGGGAGCCAGGTTCGACCTCAGCACTTGGTGCCAGAAGCTGAACTCGGAGCTCCGGCAGGCTCTGACAGAGACTGACACAGGACCAGGAGCGTGTGATGATCCTGCCTGACACAGCACGTGGCCTGAAAAGCCAGGGCCACTTCCCTGGAAACCAGGGGATAGCGCTGTGCATACGCCAGGGCAGAGAAAGAACACACTGCTTGTACGCAGTGCTCCGAGGCCCAGGCACGTTCCCAGGAAGCCCCAGGAAGGAGGAGGGTTTCCACTGTAACTTTCTCTAGAAGGCCTGGAATCTCATTCCTGAGGAAGAGTCCAGAGTGGGCAGGCGACCAACGGTGCAGAACAGCCCGGTGTGCTTGAGCTCTGGTTTCAAAGGCAAACAGTGCTGGACAAATGGCTGCTCTGTGGACAGGGCCTCTACCTGGGCTGGGACTGTCCATCTACTCCAACATCAGGGAAGTAATGACAAGCTGGGATACTGAAGGCAGAAAAGATGCAGAGGTGGAAGGCCGGGCCCTCCCTTAACCTGGGCTCAGCCCTAACAGCCCTGGAGGTCCACCACAGAGCCTTCTTCCCCACCCCAGGGACTGCGCTGGATCAACCCCGGCCTGACTCCCAATCAGTGTTTTAAAGTCGTTCAACAAAAAATGTTCACAGTGAAAATGAATATACAACATATTTTTCTTTCACTAGAACCAGGTAAGAGAATGAACTAAAAACTCACTCACTCAGAGCTCTGAGACTCTTATTTTATTCCACTTGAACACTCAATGTCATTTCATTGAGGTACGTGCTCTATTCCACTCTACCTAAGTATTTAGTTAGGGAATGGTAAGTTCTAGAGAGAAAGTTAAAAGCACATCACCATTTACATATGTCAAAATCAGCATTCACATAAGGGAAAGGCAAAAGTTAAGCTGCAAATACATTTATAAAGATAACTGAAAGGTGTCAATATACAAAGAATCCTTGGAAAACAAGGATATCATCAGCTCTCCCAATGCAAAGTGGATAAATGCCTACAAGTAAAACTCACGAAAGAAATGTAGAATAGCTGGTATATATCTGGCCTCTCTAGGAAACGAAGAAATGCAAATTCAAACAAGATGTGATTGCTGCCTTATAATTTGGAAAACATTAAAAATGGACTACAATGCAATGTTTGTGAGGTTAAGGTGATAAAATTGCTGAGATTACTCATGGGAATATGAATTTATTTAAATAATCAGAAAAGTAATTAGCCTTTATATACCAAGAGCCTTAAAACTGTCCAACATCTGACCCCATAATTTTACTTGTAATAGCTTATTCTCATCAAATAGCCGCAGATGAAGCCAAAGGTTTGATAAGAGAAGTTTAGAGCAACAGTGGAAACAGCAGTTCTCTAAAAGCAGAATGCCTAAGTGCTTAATCCCGGGACGAAGGGGTCCGGTGCGCTCCCCACACCCACCCCTGTGGCCCGAGGGGGTTCTGCCACGGAGACAGCCGGGGAGCAGCAGGCGGGAGACCTCAGGCCTCTTCTCTGCCTCTGTGTGGAGATCTCAGGCTCCACAGCAGCAGGAGGTGCAGGATGGGCCACCGGGTTTCCCTAGAGAGGCCTCACTTCTCACTCATTTCCCCATCTGCTCTGCTTCCCAAATCTGCACCCTGAGGGCTGGGGCTTTAGCTCAGTGGTGCCGCTGCCTGCTGCACAAGCAGAAGGTTCCGAGTTTGAGCCCCAGTACCAAAAAAAAAATTACCCCCAAATCTGCACCCCGGAAGACCAAATTCCTGTCCTGTGTCTTGCCTCTTCTGTCACTTATCAGACCCAGTTCAAATAGAACGTGACTCAGCCAAAAAAGAAAACTGCAGCCAATCTCCCTAATGGACATAGATGCAAAACTTCTCAATAATACACTGGCAAACAGAACGCAGCAAATCATCAAGAAGATCATATACTGTGACCAGGGATGCAGGGATGGTTCAACATATGCAAATCAATAAACACATAAACAGAAGCAAGGACAGAAATCACATGATCATCTCAATAGATATAGAAAAAACATTTGACACAAAAGCCCTACAAAAAATTGGAATAGATGGCCTTTAACTCAATCTGATAAAAGCCATCTATGATAAGCCAATAGCCAACACAATACTGAATGGTCAAAAACTGAAAGCTTTCACTCTAAAATCAGGAAAAAGATAAGGATGTCCACAATCATCACTCCTGTTCAACATAGTTATGGGAACATTAGCCAGAGCAATTAGACAAGAGAAAGAAGTAAAAGGAATAAAGATAGGAAAAAAGATGTTAAATTATTATTATTTGCAGATGACATGATTTTCTACATAGAAGATCCCAAAAACTCCACCAAAAGATTTCTAGATTTAATAGCCAAATTCAGTAGTGTAGCTGGACACAAAGTCAACACTCAAAAATCAACAGCATTCCTGTACATAACAAACTCACTGAGAAAGAAATTAGGGAAATAAGACCTTTCACAACAGCATAAAAAAATGGAATACTTAGGAATCAATCTAATGAAGGAAGTAAAGGACTTTTACATTGAAAATTGCAGTACTTTATCCTTTGCTTGTGGGTAGGAAGAACCAACATAGTGAAAATGGCTGTGCTTCCAAAACTATTACATAGACTTAATGCAATTCCAATCAAAAATATCATTCGCATACCTCGCAGAACTAGATAAAACATTCCTAAAATTCATTTGGAACCAGAAGAAACCTAGATCGCAAAAACAATTCCAGGCAATAAAGGCAAGGCAGAGTGCATCCCAATCCCTGACTTGAAATTATGCTACAGAGGAGCCGGGGATTTAGCTCAGTGGTTTCACTGCCTGCTGCACAAGCGCAAGGACCCAAGTTCGATCCCCGGTGCCAAAAAAAAAAAAAACCTCTTAAAAAAAAAAAGAAATTATGCTACAGAGCTACTGGGCTAAAAACAGCATGGTATTGGCAAAAAGCAGATGTGAGGATCAGTGCAACAGACTAGAAGATGCAAAAACAACTCTGAATACACTCAGCCACCTCATTTTTGACAAAGGGGCCAAACACGTTCCCTGGAAGAAAGATGGTCTCTTTAATTAATGGTGCTGGAAACTGGCTTTCTACATGCTGAAGACTAAAAGTAGACCCATGTCTCTCACCGTGCACTAAACTAAACTAAAAATGGATCAAAGGTCTAAACATTAAAACAGAAACCCTAAACCAGCTGGGAGAGAGGGTAGGTAGAACTCCTGAGGACACAGAGGTAGACAAAGACTTCATGAACAAACCCAGACTGCACGGAAAATAACACAAAGAATCAACACCTGGGACCTCATCCTATTAAAAAGCTTTTGCACAGCAAAAGAAGTCACCAACAGAATGAAGAGACAACCCAGAGAATGGGAAAGATTTTTAGTCAGTTTCCCCCAGATAAAGGACTAATATCTAGGACAAACAAAGAATTGGGAAAAAAATCAGACCCCTCAAATTTAAAGACCCAATCCAAAAATGGGCATCTGAAATGAACAGACACTTCTCAGATGAAGAAATACAAATGGCAAATAAGTAAATGAAAAAATGTTCAACATCACGGGTCATTTGAGAGATGCAAATTAAAACAACACTGAGATTCCACCTCACTCCAGAAAGAATGGCTGCTGTCAAGAAATCAACCAATAACAAATGCTGGTGGGGCTGTGGGCAAAAAGGAACCCTTCTCCACTATTTGCAAGGTTGTAGACTGGTGCAACCACTGTGGAAATCGGTATGGAAAATCCTCAACAAACTAGAATTAGAGGTCCCATTTGACCCAGCTATTCCCCTTCTGGGTATCTTATGAAAAGAATTAAAAGCAACATACCACAATGATATATGCACACCCATATTTATAGCAACACAGTTTGTAATGGCTAAAGCTTGGAAATAACTCAAAGGCCCATCAACCAATGAGTGGATAAAAAGATGTTTTATTTTTTTTTTACACCATGGAGTAGTACTTAGCCATAAATAAGGATAAACTTGAGACATTTATAGTTAAATGGATGCACACTGAGACTATACTCTTAAGCGAAATAAACTGGACCCATATGCATAAATATCACATTGTCTCTCTGGTGTGAGAAACTGAAAGGATTAATAAGGACCAAAATGTTATAATAGATAAAGTGAAATAGGAAGAATTTGCTCAAAAGGAAAGGGAAACTGGAAAGGAAGGAGGGGGAAAAGAAGGAAAGGAAAAGGAAAAAATGAGAAAAGAAGGAAAAATTGGAAACAAAGGTTCTGTAAATAAGGAGGGGAAGAGGGGCTAAAGGAAGGGAAGGGGATTGGGAAAAAAGAGAAATCAAAATATATCACGTACAGGTACAAATTCCCTATGATGAATACGATCATTATGTATTTCTAAAATGCATTAGGCCAGGGATGTAGTTCAGTGGTTTCGCTGCCTGCCTCTCAAGTACAAGGTCCCAAGTTCAATCCCTGGTACCAAAAAATTAAAATAAAATGCACCAATAAAAGTAGTAATAATAAAAAACAAATGGAACATGAATTGCAGGGGACTAACTGCTTCAGTGAAGTTTCACCTCTTCCCTGAGAAGACCCTGTGCTTGCAAAAATACTAATATCCAGTAAAATCCTGTCCTTTCTCCTGCTAATCTATCTTTTTTTCAGTTGAATTTGCAGGCCTCAGGTATGAAACATACGAGAGTAGCAGAAAGCCTCCCCCCACCATTGAGACATAAATAAATACATAAATTTACACTGACACATGAGCCAGTCATTACGTAGGATGATTTGAAAAAAAATTAAATGAAATATAAAAATGTAAACACAGTGTTGAAAAAAGAAAATGAAATATCCCATCAAATACACAGCTCAGTGTCAACTGCACACACACGTGTGCGTGTGTGCGTTCCACACACATGGGCAAGTGCATCAGATGGACAAAACTGCAGAAGAATGACAGTGATCTCAGGGAGAGATGTTAGCTGTGCTTCCCACGTCCACTTTTAAGGCTGAAGAGCTTATCTGACGGAAAAAGTGATGTCAAGATAATGAGTTCAAAGTAAGACTATTTCTCAGGTCCTCATGCATTTTTTCCAACTTTCAAGTCTCATCTAAGTTTTCACGCTGGCACTGTGCCTACCAGTCTTGTCTCCTTTCTCAACATCTGTGCCCCACTGAGCAGAGGAGTCAGGAAGTCTCCAGGTGATGTGGGTTTCTGATAAAGACAATAAGAGACACCCTCACAGGTGGGACCTGCAGTGCCCAGGATTGGCTTGGCCCCAGCCTGTGGTGCTATTGGGAGGTAGCAGAAGCTTCAGGAGGCGGGGCCTAGTGGGAGGAAGTGAAGTCACTGGGGTGTGGCCCTGGGGGGACACTGGGACCCTGCCCCTTCCTGTCTCTCCCTGGTTCCTTGCTGCCATGAGCCTCTGCCATGTGCTGCTGTGTGGCCTCCCACAGGGCCAGAGCAACGGGGCCAAGCAACTATGGACGAAAACCTCTGAAACCATGAGCCAAACGATACCTTTCCTCCTGATTACATCAGGTATTTTGTCACTGTGATGGAAAGCTAACACAGACACCTTTCAAAACATAAGAGAAACTAAACACCCACCTCTAATTCTGCAGCTTGAAAAACCATCTTTAAAATGAAGGCAACATGAGGACATTTGGGCAAAAGAAAAGTGAAATAATTCATTATCAAGAGATCCACACTTACACAAGTCCCCGAGAGCCCTTCTGGGAGAAGTGACATGATCCAGACACAAACCAGGGATGGACAGATGAAGAGAATAAAACAGGCAGGTGGGTAAATGAATCTAAATTAGTATTAATAACTAGGGCAAAGAAGCACTTGGTAAAGGAGTCAGAGTCTCAAGGTCAGGGTGCTGTCTGGCAGCAACAATAACAGGACACTCGTGACAGTTTCTAATAACCAGCGGTGGCCACAGGAACCTCGGAGAAGCCACTCAAGACTAGCCAAGAGAGGGCAAAATGAAACAAAACAAATCTGGGTTAGTGCACTACAGAGCCAAAAAAAAGAGACAACAAAAATAGGTGGGAAATAGATTATAAATATGGTAGATTTATACCACAATGTCGGGAATTACATTTAATATACATGGTCTAACTAGATTAAAATAGAAATCATTTACCTAAAGAATACAGCTTAAATGCTAAAGCAGAGATATTTGAACATATAAATGCTATGTACTAAGTATCAGAGAAGGTAGAGTTTAAGGCCAATATGAAGGAAGGTGATAAGGTCTTTCATGATGGTGAGAGGGGAACTGGCAGGAAGCCATATAATCTGAAGTCCGTGTCTCACTACAGGACTTCAAAGTACAAGAGGTGAAACTTGATGAATCTTAAGGAAAAAAAATCAACGAGATTTGACAAGTTAAGCAGATAAATTTACAGAAAGCCTCAGTACGCAGTATGGATTTAAAAGATCTAAACAAAATAATTCATAATATTCAGCTAATGATATTTAAAGAAGACAGAAATAGAATTTCATTCTTAAGTACATACAGAACATTTGCCAGAATTGACCTTATGCTGGAATCGAGCAAGGCCCACCAAATTCGAAGTGAATGAGATCATTCAGAATATATTCTCTAACTATAGTAGAAGTGAATTTGAGCTCAATAATAAAAAAGCCAACTAATGAATGGTTAATTATCTGAAAATTAAGCAACATATTTCTAAAAATTCAGGAGAAATCAATGGAAAATTAAAAACAGTTTGAATCAAAGGCCATGGAAGTATTACATAATGAAACTCATGGGATACAGCTGATGCTGAATATAAGAAAAGCTGCAGCTCTCTATGTACATGTTGAAGAGCTAAGTCAACACACTGATCAGAAGTATGATAGAAAATGAGTGCAAAATGAAAACCAAGAAAAAATAAAGACGAAGATAAGTAGAAAAAAGTGTAGAAAAAAATCAAAGCCAAACTAACCAATAAAACACAAAAAAGACTGAAATCAATGGTACAAAAAATGGAAAGGGAAAATTATCACAGATTTGATAATTTTCTGGAATCCACATTTAAAGATTTTAAAGATAACAGTGTGAACAATTTTATATCACAAATTTACAAATCCAATTGAAATGGGGAAATTCTTTTGAAAACATAACCTATAAAAACCAACTGAAGAAATAAAAAATCCCAATAGTCCTATGTCAGGAAAGAAATCTGCAATTACGAGCCTTCACAAGGAAGAATCGAGAGAAGACATGGACTCCCAGAAATATCCCACACTTTTAAGAATAAGCAAGACCATCACACAAACTACCCAAAGTAGGGAGGAAGAACACTTCTAAAACTTGTTTATAGGTCAGATTAACCTTACTTCTGAACCAGATAAATAATTAAAAAAAAAAAGAAATTAGGCCCATCTGTGACAAATATGGACGCAAAATTACTAAATAAAATATCAGCAAATACTGTGTGATACAGTAAAATCATCACCAAAACGATTGTATATCTTCTCAGGAATGCGAGTTTGGTTCAGCATGCAAAGATCAATCAACATACCATTATATTAAAAAAATACGAAGTAAATAATCGTGTTGATAAGAAAAAGCAAAATTCAATGCAGGACACAAATAATAAGCAGAGTGGAAGTAGAAAGACACTTTATAGCCTGATAAAGGATATGGCAAACGTTCTATGGAAGGCAGAAATCCTGGAAGTTTCCCCCCTGAATTCAGGACAAATGGGTGGCACCACCCTACTTCTGTGGGTACGGTGGTACCAGGCTGATGGAGGAACTGAGAAGGAAGACAGCAAAACCTGCAGCCAACTCACAATGTGTATAAAAAGTCCAAGAAATCTACAGAAATGGATGTTTAGTAGTACAGAGATACAGATCTCTAGAAACAAATAATATACAAAAATAACAAAACAATAACTTTATTTCTACATATCAATAAACACTGAATTATTTTATAATTTAATTTTATTTTGATAAAAATATCAATTTTTATTTACATGAAATTTACAGCAGCACAAGGAAACATCAAGTATCCGCAGCGCATCCAATGAAGATGCAGGAAGGATGCCCAGAGAGCAGACACCGGAGCCAAGGGATGCCAAAGGCACAGAGGACCAGCAGGAGAGAGGCTGAACCCCCACATCAGCCTGGACCCCACTAGATGAGAGGAGAATTAAAGCAAAGCACAGGACAGCTGTGTCCTCAGAGCTGCAGCTTGGACCTGAGGGCTGACGGCCACTGCCTTGGACACCAGGGAGCCATCTGGCAGGGACCCGGGAACCGGCTGAGACCAGTCAGACGGCACGGGAGCAGAGCGCTCCGACAACACTGCATCTGAGAGAGCTGGTGACACTGCAGTGTCGATCCCTCACACTGGGGACGCCGAGGTGACCATCTGCAGCTAGACACACCTCCAGGCTCCACCCAGGCTTTCTCCAGGTCCCCTGACCCTTTACACTGTCCAGTCCTCTTTCCTCTAATCCCCTTCCCACGATTCCCCGTTCCTCCAGATTTTGAGACTCCAACCCCATAGACATTACGCATTCTGACCCTGGAGGATTTCAGCAGCCCCAGGCAGGGCCATCACGAGCTCCACACCTAAATGCTGCTTGTCCTCCCCAAACCTTTCACACCAGGAGAGAGAAAAGCATGGTATAATATTTGCCCTTTTCAGTTCTGAGAGGCGGAAATACCACATCTTATCTTCTCAGGACACTTCTACAAAAGTTGTTCCACACCAGCCTCAAGTAATTCCTAATGATGGCCCGTCACAGCCCCTGGAGGATACCAGCTGTCCTCTTCCTCTCTCTGCCTGGTACCTAGTCTCCTCACGTCCTGTCAGTGTGCACACATGGCTGAGGACCTCCGACTGAGCCTGCAGACACATTTTCTATTAGATTTGAAATGATGAACTGTGTATGGCTTATTTATAATACAGTTTTCTTGCACAGAGAAAGAAAACTTTATGTAATCCTTGAATTTAGTGATGGTCCACCACAAAACTCTTCCTCATATTAGCCAGTTGGTATACACAGAGTCTACACAGCAGCCTCTGAGAACATGGAAGATCTTTAAACCCAGAAATTAAAAAAGCAAAATCTTTGAAGAGATTCCTTGTAGGAGATTACTGTGTACATTGTGACATCATTCAAAGAATATTTGTAGGTAGGATATGAAAATGTCTAAATCCCCTAGTAAATAGCAAAATACTTCAGGTAGGTTTTTTTCAAATCATTTTAAATTTTTTTCTACATATAATTCTAATAGTGTGCTTACCCATTTTAAACTTCACATGAGTTCACTTTGGAGATTTTGGAGAGTTTTAAAAAGTGAAAAGAAATAAAAAATCTTAAATCCAAACACAAACATCAGTCTTCTGTGTTGTTTATCATTTCTGTAATTGATATTTGGCCTTGGACCATGTAATTTTCTATAATTTTTACATCATGAGCATTTTACTCATCCTGGGAGAAATTCTTCAGGAATGTGGTTTAGGTGTTGGGCTGTGGTCCTGTTCACCTTACCACCTCTCCAGCTGAGAACTTCAGGGCTGTTCCCAACATTTTGCTGACATAAATGAGTATCTGTCCCTGCCTCTGGCTGGGTCACAGGAGAATGTTTTGGAGCCAGTGTCAGGACGCTTCTTCCCTCTTCACGCATGCCAGGCCGGGTTCCAGATCCTGGGCCACTGGCAACACTGCTTGAATCCGATAACTCAAGTCTGCTCGCTCCCTCAGATCAGATTCCATTTTGTTGGGAAATCTGGCTGTGAGGTTTCAGAAAGGAGTCAGTTCACAGGTATGCAGCTGTGGAAGCTTGCTGACGGCAACTTCCCAACCACCGTGCCACTCTGAAGTCCTCCCTAGTCTATACTTGAGTCCTGACATGCTTGGGTCCCCACCTTCTGGAAGGCAGCTGCCCTGGTGCCATCGTTTCTGCCCTCAGCCCCAGCACAGCCTGGGACCACTACAAAAACTGCTGAGAGGACCCAAGTGACTCAGCTTCAAATGTGAGCCTGGGAGGACCTCAGACGAGGGCATCTCCCTTCCCAGGGTCCCGGGCCAGGCTCAGTGTGGGGGAAGCAGGGGCTGTGACTGGGTGTTGGGGAAGAAGAGCTCGAGAGAGGTGGGCTGGGGCCACTGGAACCCTAACCTGAGCCTGGCACTGTGACCTGAGGGGCCTCCCACTCCACCCTAATGTCCTTCCTGTACGTGGCGGCTGGGCCTGTGCCCCAGGCTGGATGGAGGATGCTCAGGCTCCTCGTCTGAGGGGCCGGAGCAGATCGAGTGTGTTCCTCTTAGGCCCAGAGTCTCCCCCCACATACACTGTCCCCAGCCCTCTGTGCGGTCAGGAATGAAAGCATTTCAGGACCACACCCCGATTCTGTTCCCCTCCCAGTGATAAAGCATCTCCTGCAACAGGCTCGGCGCCAAGCACATGCAGTCTTTTTATTTGCCATAGATCAATGTCTGTGACCCCTAAAATATGCAGGCTGAGATCCTCACCCTGAGGCTGCCTCGTGGTGGACGTCCTGGGGACAGGAAGAGCCTGGCTGTGCAGGGAACACAGGCACAGCAGGCTCCAGAAGTGGTGATTCAGGAAACACTAGCTAATGGCCATGGCTCTGGACAGCGACTCAAAAGTTCATTCAAACTGAACAGCATATAATCAGCAAGGCGGCTGAGGCAGGATCAACTTCCCATCAGTGAATTGGGGATAAAACACACAAACGGGCGAAGCAGAACAGGTTAAGCACCACAGGAGCCTAGAACCTGGTTTCAGAAGGACAAATTCCTGCCCAGACCACGAAGAGCAGATGTGAACCTTCCCTGTGAGATGAATTCCTCAGCTTCACTTAGTTCTGAAGCTGAACACCCGATGTCTCCTCGCCTGTGTCACTGTGTATTTGGAATCAGCATCACTTCCTGACCCTTTCTCTTTCCACTCATGGAATCAGCTTGGCCCCCTGGGCCATGGGGACAGTGGCAGGCTGGTGTCGACAGATAGCACATGCTCAACCGGGGTTGCTGGGTGTTGGGAGGGCGGGACCCAGCTGCAGGCTGAAGCCCCGGGCTGTAATTACACAGGGGCAGGATGTGCCCAGCACAGCTATACTCTTCTCTCTGCAGGGCTACCCGTGCTGCCTCCGCTCACCAAGTACCCCAGTGCCGGGAACCAGAGCTCTGAGGACCCAGTGAGACACAGACCCTGAGTCCCTGCTGCAAGATGGAGCCAATGGCAGGGCCAGAGGCCGGGCTCTTGAGGGATGGAGCAGGTGGACCCCGTGGGTCGGGCCAGAGCCCCCAGTGCCTGCTGTGGTACAGGAGGGACACTCGGGCCTGGAGGAGCAGGACAGGGCATCTTCATCCCAGCCTGGCTGATGAGCAGGGGTCACCCATTCAAAACCGAGAGTGACAGGTACAGCAAGGGCACAGATGACAAGGAGGGGTGCAGCACAGAAGCCTCCAGAACAGGATGGAGGGACTCAGTGTCCCCCCTAGGCCATTAGGCTATTCATAAATTAAGAGGACTGCATTCCAGAAAAGTACCCCAGAGCACAGACAGCCTCCTGCCTCAGGCACACGGTGACTGCTGCCCACCCCACCCCATGGTTCTCATGTGGCCAGTGCTGCAGAGATGATGCAGGCCCTGCAGAATGATGAGAAAGGAGTCCTCCTCCTCCTCCATCCAGGTAGCTCTGGGACATGAGCCTTTGTATGCCGGGTGCCATCCACACCGGACCTGACCCTCACTGAGTGCCTCTGGTTTTCGTGGCAGCCTGGCCATCAGGGAGGTCATCAGCAACTTCTTGCTCCCAGCATCTGCTCTGCAGGGTGAGTCCCATGACTGCAGATTTATAAACCATGGCTGCTGGTGGGGAAGTTTAAGAGCCTGATCTCCTGCATGGGTCAGGAGCAGAGCTGGGGTAGGTTGAGGCCCATATGTGCAGAGGGGCAGCAAGTCCCAGGGCAGCCCCTGCTGGGCACAACACTCACAGCCATCCTGAGCCCTCTGCAGCCCAGAGGATGGCAGGGCGAGCACCTGCCCTGAGGGGACACAGGGCCCAGAGAGCCCTGTAAGTGCAGGCAGCAGCTGGCTCTTGGAGGACACAGCTCACTGTGCGACACATCTGCAGCCACAGCTCCCTGCAGCTGACCTCACTTCTTAACCCGGGAAGCGACTGCTCCAGATTAAATGACTGATGATCCTTCCAGCCATGGCCCTCACCAACTCCAGAGTCCTTTTTTCTTCTGACCATCCACATAAGGGAAGCGGCTAAGCAGACAAGACTGCACCATGGGAGATGTGGCTTTCTCCAGCCGCAGCCTCACACCCAACACACAGCTGCAGGGACGGCCACCCCCGGGTCCACCACAGGCTGGTCCCAGTGTGTGGGGGAGAGATGACCATCTCAGATGTCTCTCCATCTTTCGAAGCACCTTCTTGCTCCTTTCAGAGTCTAGACAGTGGTGGCAAATCTACGGTACGTGTGCAGGAGCGGGCTGATGGTACCACTGGAAGCTCTAAAGGGTTCACCATCACCGCTGCCGCCACAAACCCTCCTAGGACCCAAGGTCCTTACCTCCAGGGCTCTGGGCCGATGGAGCCCCAAGCAGTCCAAGAGCTCATCAGGAGCCACACGGCGCTGACTGCCCAGGCAAGGCCACACTCCTTCCTCCATGACTCTTCTCCATCTGCTTCGGATTTTTAGTTTTGAAACTGGTTTTGGGGGCCAAAAGTTTTGCTTAGGCACCCTGGGAAGTACTAACTAGTAGCTATTCCCTAAAAACAAGAAGCTCCACTACTTCGGCCAAAATAGCCTGTGTTTATAATTTCATGTGACCAAGTCAGCAATAAAACTGTGCAATAAAACTCTAAAACAAAACCAAGAACGTCACAGTGGCGATGGTACTAAAGTCACAGGGGAGGAAGCTCTTTAATGACAGAGGCTCTTTCCTTTAAGCACGGGGAGGAGAAGCAGGACCATGCATCAGAAGAACCGTTCTCTGTTCCTGAAAATCATATGTAAAGGTCACTCGATTTTAAAGGTCATTTGATTTTAAAATCCTATTTTTAGGTTGCACTACATCATCTTGCTTACTTTACTATGGTTAGTGTTAACACAAATTTCTAACACTTGTGATGCTGTCTGAAGTAGAAGTCAATGCTGCGATAAAATTTGAATTCCAACTGTATATTCCATATATAAGACTTGTTGGTCAAAGTGTTTGGGTCCAGCCCCTTCTAATCCCAAATAAGTCTGATAATTTATGCAAAATAGCCACAGTTCCAGAAACCTACTCCTGATAAAGTTGGACTTAACTTTTGTCCAGAAAATAAGTATTAGATATCACACTAAGTGGCTTCTAAAATCAAATAAATAAATAAATAAATGAGAGATTCTGAGTCACCTGCAAATATATAGTTCTCATAATCATTTTTCCTATTAATAATCCACAGAATTTTATAATCACATAGCCCAGGCTCCTGGTTTTCCTGAAGGATGAATTTATTCTTTATAATTTCCTCTTTACCCTACAAGGAGGCAGTGGCCACTGTGTGCACCAAAGAGTCCATGTCCAACAGACCATTTTGCTTGGTCACTGCCACCCCCATGAGTCACAGGCAATAGTCAGGAGGCGGAGTCTTTGTCATAGACCACAAAGAAGATGATTTGTACAAAAGATTTTGCAGTAAAAACCATCAACAAGGAAATACAGCTTAGGGCCGGGGATTTAGCTCAGTGGTTCCGCCACCTGCCTTGAAAGTGCAAGGTCCTGAGTTCGATCCCCAGTACCAAAAAAAAGAAAATACAGCTTAAAACAGCAGCCACAACAACAACAACAAAAACAGGTTTCCATGGAACTTAAAAGTTAATTGTCAGAAGCACTGCTTTCTGGTTCCGCAATTTACCTGATGCCCCCTCAGGCGAACGGCACTTCCTTGGTGATCAGCCACCGGCCCACAGGGAACATGCTGCCGCCTCTGTGGCGCCCACTGCACACCCTGGGCAGCACCCAAGACACTGGCTGCACTGCCCACTGTCAAACAGAACCCAGGTCATTTATGCGGGCCAAACTCTCCTATGGCGAAGCTCCCCAACTCACAGCAGACACAGGAAATCTGGACGCGCCATCTGCCAATCAAACTCTGGGGCGCACGAGTCCCTCGAGGCATGACTGTCTGCGGAGGGGAGGCAGAGATGGGGTTCACACAGAAGCAGAGGGTGGGTGGCTAGCAAGAGCACCACGGCTGCTAGCAGTGACTCAAGAGGGGGATGAGCCTAATAACAGACACCTCCAAAAATACACAACATATTCTGTAAAACACCAGAAAGCACAGAAAGTGCCCGTGACACAAGGGCTCCCACCATGAGCCACAGTGGACATCAGATTAACCTGTGAGGCCAGGCCCTCTCCTTCCCCCGAAGGTCCACCACAGCAAGGTGATGGGGTCAGGTGGGAAATGGGGTGGGCACCATGGAGAGATCAGTGTCGATGTGATACAGCAGCAGCCCAGGGAAGGCCCCCCGAACAAGGACACAGGACAGCGGCTGCAACCCTTCACCCGGGACTTCAGCTTCCAGAGCTGCGAGCGCCAGCCCCTGGGCGCCTTGCTGCCTTGCTGTCGAGGCTGAGCTGACTGACGCCTCGGCCCCCACAACAGACATCCTGAGTCAGCACAGCGACACCCGTGGGCCTCAGGTCTGGGGTCACAGCTGAAAGACTCCAGTTCTTCCCATGAAGTTCCCAATCCTGCTTCTGTTCTTTCACAATGTGGACAGATTTTGTATTTTTCATGCAGCTAAAAAAATATACACACATACATACCTTCCCAAAATTAAGGCAATACTGCACATCCTGTGTAAGAAGGTCGAGTGGGCCAGGACACACACGGAGGGCAGCAGTGAGCTGCGTGGCCACATCCAGGACAGAGCTCACACCCGCTGCCTGTGGCCGCCAGCCGCCCTCCGGCCCCTGCACGCTCGGCGCGTGCCTGCCCCTCTGCTTCCCCAGCGATGGAGGATGGAGGCCCGGCCTAGGTTGCCATGGTTGCGCCATGGGCTCCGCAGCACTTTGCAGTCTCCCTGAAACCCGGCTTGGCTTGAAGGAGCCGCAGGGACACCGGGCGGCACAGGGGCTGCTCTGCACCACTGAACCAAGGCACGGGCACCCAGACGGCACAGGTGGCGCTGACAGGCTATCCTGTCTGCTCCTCCGTGCTGGTGTCTCTGAACGTGCCCCATCCGTATCTGGGAGGCGTCTCTCACTATTTTTTGAATACGGAACAAAAAAATAAGTAAATAAATATAATCACAAAAGCAAAACATAACTTGAAAACCCTGCAAATCGACTTTTCCAAATCACCCTGTACGTCAGGGAGGGGTGGGGTGCATCTGTCCATCACACAGCAGTTGGAGTTGGATGACTGAAGGCTCATTCTTTACCAAGCACTGCTCTTGGATTACCTCAAGGTAATACAGCGCCAAGGTTCCCTCACAGGAACACCCGGGCGTCTCAGCTGAGGTTATACCCAGCGACCCTGCCACACGGAGGGTTTACAGCCTGCTGGCCTTGGATTCCACCCTCCTGACCACAAATCAAGGCTGGCCAGATTATGCCCCGTCTCTCTGCACAAGGAAGGTTTCTCTCCCATCGTGCAAGTCTGGACCACGGTCAGCATACCACAAGGCACGGGTGCACACAGCACCCACGTCCAACCCTCTAGGGCCCCAGGCAGGATGGTTTACTTGATTAAAAACAACAACAAGTAAAAGTGGAGGGACACCGCACCCGCCGAGTGCAGGAGGCACCAGGGACCCCCGAGCTCTGAGGCGCTGGGCGGGAGGAGGAGGCCCAGGCGGAGCACTGAGCACGCCCCTCGGGGTTCCGGACACAGCCTTGGAACTGCAGCAGTCAGCGTCACGACGGTGCCGGCCTGAGCAACACGGGAGCAACAGTGCTCTCAATTTCAGTCAGTCTTTACTTTTCGAGTAGAATTAAAGTCAGGAGTCCGACTTCCATGCCAGTACACCACAGGCAGGCCCATGGGGCGGGCTTCTGAGTTCGTGCTGCTCGCTGCAGGCGTGACCTTGGCCGCTGCTGTCCCCGGGAGGCGCACGGCAGCGGTGTCTCAGCCCTTGCTGTCCAGGATGACACACACTCTGCCTTCACAGTTTATGCCCAACAGCCAGAGAGGAGTAGCTGTCCGGCCCTCCAAAAACACCCAGCTCTCCATACTCATGAGAGGGTGGTCTGGGCAAACAGCTACATAGGCAGGTTTCTGGAAGCTCCTCTTTAAAAGGGCAAAGCTATAAAAGGAAGGATGCTGTTTCTTCTTTGGTTTTTTAAACATTATTTTACTGGTACATTTTAGGTATACAATATAATGACATTCATCATTGGAAATTGGCACCTTTACATAGTCTCTCTTGGTTCTTATTTTTCACCCTTGCCCAGCCCTCCCTTCAACCCCTCCATCCCTCCCTATTTACAGAGGCTTTGTTCCCAT